>RWJK01000732.1:0-134011 GCA_004335835.1 Scenedesmus sp. ARA3
TGCTGCTGCTGCCCTGGGCCGGTTGCAGGGCGAGGCGCATGCCGCATGCTGCTGCCGTATGTCTGCTGCGGCTGCCCAGGTGCAAGGTGCTGCACAGCTGCTGCGCCTGCTGCGGCTGCTGGCTGCTGTGGCAGGCTTGCAAACTCTGCATCTGAGTCGTCGCTGCTGTCAGACGAGTCGCTGTCAGAGCTGTCATCTGAAGATGAGTCATCTGAAAGTAATGACTGCAGCTGATTCCCAACACGCCCTCTTGCTGCTGTTGCTGCTGCTGCAGGGCGTGGGGCTCTCGCCTTAGGCTGGGGCTGGTGCTTCGGCTGCACTATCCAGGCAGGAAGCCGCCTCCTCACATGAGCAGCAGCCAGTTCAGCAGGATCAACAAGCACATTAAGGCTGCCTGCTGCTGCTGCTGTATCTGCTGCTTCGGCCTCCGCCTCAGCCCGTTCCCTCTGGCGCTTCAAGCGGAGCTGCAGCAGCATCTCATGCTTGTCATAACCCCTGAGCTGCTGCTGCTGCTGCTGCTGCCAGAGGTCGTCCAAGGTTTCAGCATGGTCAAACATGCCAGGCTGGAGGCCTGACAGGTGCTGACCTGACATCTGACCTGGCATCTGACCTGGCAGCTGACCTGGCAGCTGACCTGGCATATGACCTGGCAGCAGCAGTGACTGGTGCAGGTAGGGCAGCAGGGCCTCGGGGCCGAGGTGTGTTACATTTGTAACATGTGTGCCAACTGTGACGTTGGTGCGGGGGCCTCGCTTTTTGCCTGGCTGCCGCTTGCGGGGTGGTGGCTGGGGCTTGTTGGCACGCAGCATGGCCAGGACCTGAGACAGCAGCAGTGCAGCAGCAGCAGCAGCAGGTTGAAAGTGAAACATGAGCATCATCAGATGGTTCCAAGGATTGTTGATGCACCATGGTTCACGCATGGGGCAGTGAATAGTGCATGGTGCATGCTTGTTCAACTGCACAGTGATCTGGCAGATCATGTTAAGGGAAGTTACACAAGTTCGAGAAATTATACCGTCTCGGCTCGATGGCATCCAACACAAGTTGACAGCATGGCAGCGATGGGAATTGTCCACCTGCTACCATTCACACAGCATGCACATCAGCCGCCTTCCAGCACAATCTATGCAGCACAAGGTGTCAATCTGGCTGCCATCCTTGTGCTGTCTTCACAACAACAAGCTATCAATCAAGCCCTGCTTGCTCACCTGCTTGCGGTGCCGCCTTGCAGCTGCTGCTGCTGCCATTCTCGCTGCACGGTCAGGCAGCAGCCCTGCGCCCCCAAACAGCCCCTGCTGCCCTCCTGCACCTACTGCCCCCTCTGCACCCGAGCCCACCACCCCAGCCTGCAGCGCAGCAGGGTTCTCTTCAGGGTTTGTGCAGTTTGCCTGCAGGGTGCCATCAGGTGCAAACTGCAGCACTCCCTGCAGGTTTGTCAGGTCAACTATGCCTGGAATGCTGTCTGGCAGCAGCAAAAGCTCGCCGCCTGTTGCAAACTGCTGCCCGAATACGCTGCCTTGTGATGCGAGGTGATCTCCCACCCCTGGCTGCAGGATCAAAGGCACTGCAGCAGCACCTACCCCATCTTGTGCTGTGGTGCTGCCCCCTTGCAGGAACTCTGGCTGCTGCAGGGTGAGGTGGGCCTCACCAGGTGCCGAGAGAGGCACTGCTGTTGCAGGCTGGAACAGACCCTGCTGCTGCTGCATGTCTGGCTGCTGTTGTGTGGAGCCCCAGCCGCCTGTGGCAGATGGCAGCCAGCCCTGGACACTGGGTGCTGGCTCAAGCTGGGGGCCCTGCTGGCTCTCTCCACCACCTGCTGCTGCTGCTGCTGCTGCTGCCGCTGCTGCTGGCTGTTCATCCATAACAGGTCCCAGTGCCCTGCTGCCTGCCTCAGGGCCTGCAGCAGAGCCCAAAGGAGGCCAATTTGTAAAGTCACTGCTGCTGGTCCTGAAAGGGCCTGCACCAGCCAGCAGCGCAGCCAGACTCGGGCTAAACCCTCCTCCTGTACCCTGACTGCCGAGGCTCTCAAGCCGTGCTAGGGCTAGGGCTTTGGGCGTGCTGAACCGCTGCTGCCGCTGTTGCTGGGTGCGAGGACTTTGCATGCCTTGCATGATACCGCCGCTGCTGCCACTGCCGCTGCCAGCGGCCCTCTCTAACCTGCCAGCAGCAGCAGCAGCAGCCGCTATACTGCTGCCAGATCTACGCAGCGTACTGCTGCCGCTGCCTGCCCCCGTGTCTGCTTCCCTGCCTCCACCATTACTCAGCATACACATGAGTGAGCAGCTGCCACTGCCTAGGCCACTCAGCAAGCTATCCTGCCGGTCTGCTGCTGCTGCCGCTGCGGCTGCTGCTGCTGCATCAGCAGACAGCCCAGAGGAAGTCAGGGGGTTGGAGAAGCTGCCACTGCCTTGCTTCATATACTCGCTGTACAGCTCCATGAGGGCATCGCTGCTGTTGCTGCCGGCACGCTTGTCTGATGTCAGTAGGGGCAGCAAGTCGTCCAGGGTCAGGGGAGTGCTGGGCACAGACCGAAGCGTAGCAGCAGCAGCAGCAGCAGCAGCAGCGGCGGCTGTTGGAGCTGCGTTGGTGCTGGCGGGGGTAGCAGCACCAGGTGCAGCCATGGCCGGGTGTGTGGCTGGCTTGGAGGGGAGCTTGAGGTGCAGCGGTGCTGATGGTGCTGCTGCTGCTGCTGCTGCCAGAGTGGCAACGGAGGTTGGCTGGCTCGGGGAGTCTTCAGTGGTAGGTGCTGCCGTTGTTGGTGCCAGATTTGCTTGGGCATCAGGCAGGGGGTTGGATGTGCGGTTCAGGGGAGCTGGAGGTGATGGTGGGCCGGTGCTGGGGGCCGGGGGGTCTTGGGGGGCAAGGGGCTGGGAAGGCCCTGAGGGCAGGGCAGTCCCTGCAGGGATAGCAACCCGGCATGTTTCTCAGATGACGCAGAGCGGGTTGGTGCATGGTATGCGTATGCATGTCATAGGAAGGATTGACATGCTATGTGCGGTTCAGGGGAGCTTGAGTTGGTGGGGGGAGAAGTGCTGGGAGCTGGGGGGGGGTCTTGTTTGGCAAGGGGCTGTGAAGGTCCTGAGGGCAGGGCAGTCCCTGCAGGGAACAGCCAGCCAACATGTTTGCTAGATAAGGCAGACAGACTTGGTACACGGTATGCGTATGCATCTCATAAGCAGTATTGACATGCTATGCTTGTGAACAAGTATGTAGCAAACTCATTATGTTATCATCAGGAAACATCCCGCTGTACTGCAAGCCTACCATGCACAGCAGCTCCTTACCCACTGTGCCGCGCCCGTCACTTATGACTTGTGCTGGTTGAGCTGCTGCCTTGGCAGCGTCATCTAAACCTTGAGCGGGAGGTGCTGTGGTGGCAAGAGCAGCAGCAGCAGCAGCAGCAGCAGCAGCAGCAGCAGCAGCAGTAGCAGGGGTGAGTGTAGTGCGCTGGAGACGCAAGCCTACGCCCCTGGCACATGTGTACTCCTAGCAGTAGAAGCAAACGAGTGAGTAGCCGGTGTAATCTTACCTCTTAAGGTTGAGGCAGCAGTAGCAGCTTCTGCTTGAGCTGCTAGCCCTTCCATTCTGCTGCCTGACTGGCCTGCCAGGCTGGCAGTGCAGTAGCTGCTGTTGACACCGACTATTGCGTCAACGAACACGCAGTACGCGCACCAAATACACTAAAGCGCAATCGGTCATCACGTATTAGGCACACTGCGGAGTATGTTTCAGTTGCTTGCGGGTCGATCACGCACGTTCGAGCGCTTGTACTGCTAGCGCTGTGCTGGGAGAGTGAGCAATCAGCCTGTGCAATGCCTCAGCTGTAAGACAGCCCTTGTCAAGTATAGATGAAGTGGCCTGGCGATTGTGCGTTTGTTCGGCCAGTCGTGGCAGTTGTTTGACTGTTCTGAGGCACTTGCCCAGACGCACTATCAAGCAGTCAGGAGAGCAAGCCGCATGTCGTCTTGCATTATTTTACAGCAATAATGCACAAAAGAGTTGCCTATTATAGCATATGAATCGTTCGACACGTCCGACATAAGCACTACTAACCGCCTCGAGGCTGTACGAACTGCGCAGTCACGCCTTCACCCAACAGCAGTCGAACGCTTCAGCATCATGACGAAACAAACGCAAGTATAAAGAACTGCAGGCACCACACACATCGCACGAAAAACCATCGATTACATGATCAGGTGTCAGACCATTATCCAAGAAGGATCGACACACCACTGCAAACTCCCTGTGCACCTTCTACAGGCTGCCCAACCACAAACCCTGCTGCTGCTGGGCAGCATGATCGCCATTCACCTCGTGTAGCAACTACAACATACAACGATGGTCATTGACCATCCCAGTTTCAGCAGCACACACTAACAACCACTGTCTTTGTATCATGTGCCACTAGCAGTCGCGTGCATGCTGAACATGTTGTGCATGCTGTGCACGAGCACCAGCACGCACCCAAATCATCGCACACGCACACCAAGAACTGAGTTTCACCTCAATAGGCGCAAGCAACCTGTTGCATTTTCTCTAGCGTCAACAGGGGTAACCATGGCCGCCACAACGGTTATGGTGGGCAGGGAAAGACGACAGTACATTGACACCAGGCCAACTGATCCAACCAATGCCAGTCTAAGCATGCATGCATGCATGCCCTTTCCAGTCAGAATACAAAAAGACGCAGCCAATAAAACCGGTGGCCAACAGCAATATACAGATCCCCTGCCATCTGCAGCTGCTGCCAGCTTGCGCTGACTGCAGCCATGCCAAGCAGTCCACAGCACTGTGACAACGACCATGAAGCGAGCATTGCGGCACACAAGTCGATGGATTGCAGCCAGCCTGCACGTTGTGCCACCTAACACATTGCATCTCCTGTCCGGTCCTTGCTGTCGACAATCATGAGCACCCATATCGCACACCGCCAATAATGCTGCAGCCAGACTGGAAATGATCTTGAAGATCATCCATCTTCAGTTAACCCCAATCACAAAAAACAAACAAGAAACAAAAAGAGCGAGGGAGCCACATGCACACCAGACACCAATGCTAGCTCTTGCTGCCGGCCAGCTCCTGCTGCAGCGCCGCCGCAGCAGCCGCGCCGCTGCTGCTGCCGCCGCCCACCACCCCCTGACTGCCCACGCTGCTGCTGGGAGTCATGCCATTCCCTTTCGTGCCCTTCCTCTGTATCTTGATGTGCAGCAGCGACTCAATCTCCTCACGGCAAATTGGGCACTTGTTGGTCTGCGTCTTAAGCGCGCTCGCGCAGGGCTGGCACATGCACATGTGCCGGCACGGCAGCACGGTTGTATCCCTCTCCGCAGACATGCAGATAACGCATTCCCGCCCTTCCACGTCTTCGGCCACGTTCGAACCGTTTAAACGGTTTGAATCCATGCCGTAGATCTCCTGCAGCTCGTAGCTGACGCCGCCCACCCAGATCTTCTGTTTTGATATCTGCAGCCGCCAGTGGCCCTCGTCATCCTTGCGCAGCTTGGCATACGTCGTCTGCGCCTGCACCCACGCCGGCAGTGAACCGCCCACCTCCATCTGCAACGAGCACCAGCACCGGCAGCACAAGCAAAAATGCAGTTAAACGGAGGGGCCCACGGCGGCAGCAGGCGGCCAAACATCAGCTGCACACAGATGGCATGCAGGTCAGAAGCGAGAATACCCTCCGCTCTCGTCATCCCTGCGCAGCTTGGCATACGTCTTCTGCAACTGCACCCACGCCGGCAGCGAGCCACCCACCTCCATCTGCATACACATACACAACAGGCGCAAAAGCACACACGATGAAGCAGATACGCAGGTAAGAGCACTTTCAACTCCATCCACCAGCAGCAGAGCAACACGCAGCCGCATCGCCCTGTCATCTGCCACGTCTCTCTCGCTTCTCGCTGCTGCAAAACACACTCCGGCCATGTACACAAAACAAGCACAACAGCCTGCCGCGATACTACCACACCTGCGCCGGCTGGCGCCGCTCTGCTGCCGCCGCCGCCGTGCGCAACTCCAGCCGCACCACCCCAGCTGTTGTACAGCTGTTGTACAACGCCCCCTGCTCCATACTGCACTAGTCACTACTGCCACTATGTTCCACCCACCTGCGGCAGCTGCCGGCCCTCGGCCACCGCCTGCTCTGTTAGCACCTCCAGCCGCACCACCAGCGGGTAGCTGTCACCAGCTGAACCACAACACCCCTGCCACGTCCCAAAACCATACCACCAACTTCTGAAGGCAGCCCACCTGCAGCAGCTGGCGGCCCTCTGCAACCGCCGGCTCTGCCAGTACCTACAGCCGCACCACCCCCGCTGATCAACAGCACCTCGGCCATCAAACCAAAACGACATCATGGCCCTAACAAACATCACTACTGCCACTATGTTCCACCCACCTGCGGCAGCTGGCGGCCCTCAGCCACAGCCTGCTCTGTCAGCTTGCTCTGTCACCAGGTAAAATCACATCAATCCCTGCCACGTCTCCAAGTCTCACCACCGGACTCAGATAACAACCCACATGCGGCAGCTGGCGCCCCTCAGCATCCACTTGCTCTGTCAGCGCCTCCAGCCGCACCATCCTGGCTGAACCCAAACACCCGGCCATGCATCAGCAACCTTAGAGCCCAAACACACGACTCTACAGCCCAAACAGCCCGAACAACCCACCTGCGGCAGCTGGCGGCCCTCGGCAACAGCCTGCTCCGTCAGCGCCTCCAGCCGCACCACCAGCGGGTAGCTGTCACCAGCAGCCAAGCTCAGCAGCTCGGGATCATGCTGCCGCAGGCTGATGCCGTGCTGCTGCAGCAGCAAGGCGTCGCCTGGCGGTGGGAACTGGTGATCCATCTGCAGGCAGCGTAGTGCAGGCCAGGTTAGGGTTTGAGCAATGCAGCTTGTTTGGTGTGGCGAGACTAACGACACAGTCTGGTGGCGCACATGGGTCCCGTGTAAGTAGTTGCAGCAAAGGCGTAAGGCACAGCGAGTCACAGCGTGCGCTGCACACAGTGCTCCTAACACATATACAGCACAACGTTGCTGTCACACTGCTGCTTGCTGCTGCTGCTGCTGCTGCTGCAGCCGCCATTCGAATGAACGAGCAGCGCAGGCTCACCCCTTTGGGGTAGTACGCTGCCGGCCGCACGCCCGGCGCTGCTGCCACAATCTTGCAGCCCTGCCGAGGGTCCTCTGTAGCCAGCAGGAATGTAGTCACCCTGCAGGGCGCTGATGCATCAAACGCAAAGCGCAGTGCAAACTTGGTGTTGCTGCTGCTGCTGCTGCTGTTGCTGCTGCTGTCCTGCAAGGGCTCCAGCCGCAGCGTCTTCTTTTTGAGGTTGACCTGGTTCTTGATGGTTTGTGTTTGGTGGTACTCGTGCGTGGGGGCTGGCCGCTGCCCGTACTGCCCTGGTACTGCTGGAGAGGCCTGCACGCCTGGCGGCATGGGCCCTCCCTGCAGCAGCAGCAGCAGCAGCAGCAGCAGCAAGAGGAGGAGGTGAAGAAGAGGAAGACAGAGACATAGCAAGATGGTGGGATGGCAGGCATGCCGGAGTTATGCTGACTTGGAGTGCAAGATGGCAGCGGCCCACCTGCTGCTGGCACTGCACGCATGTCATGCGTATGCATGCATGTTGCTTGCTGTGCTTACTGCACTGAGAGGCAACAGCTGGCTGGGACCACAACTGCTCAGCAGCGCTGCTGTTGCTCTGTGCAGCTGTGAGCTCAACCATACCCTGTGCTGGCTCCTGGCACATTGCTCAGCTTCTGGCAATGCCCTTTGACGTTGCCCTGCTGCTGCATGGAAGCTCACTGGAACCCGGCAACAACATGCACCATATCATCAACTGCTAAGCTTGCTACCCTTTTGATGCTGGCCAGCCGTGCCGGTTGCTGCTGGTGGGACCAAGGCTAGTATCAAAATCAACGGAAGTGCTGGCTAGTGCCTGCACCTTATAAGCAATGAACTGCTGGTGCTCACATAAGGTGGTGCCTGGTAGTACCCTCCAAACAGCTGTTGCCCGTTCGTGTAGCCACCGAAGTTTGGGGTGGGATACTGCACACATAGAACAAACGTGCTAAACAGTGCTGCTGGTTGCCTCTGCGCGACACCAGCAAGCCAAACGCGCCAAGGTTACCTGCTGAGGGCCTTGCTGGATGTTGGGCTGAGCGTACGCAAAAGGTCCCGCAGCACCCTGTTGCTGAGCGTTTAGCTGCTGTTGCTGTTGTTCGTCAGTTCTGTGCCGGTGTCTGCTGCTGGATGACCCCATGCTGCCTGCCCTTCCTGTCTACGCCAGGTCCCAAAAGGCGCCCGTTGCTCGATATGCTTATGTTTTCTCGTCTTTTACATAAGTAGTGGCAGAAACCGGCAACGCAAGGAGTGGAGCTGGCCTTCTCGCTCACTAGTGGCAACAGAAGGCAGCAGAAGGGAACTTAAACAGCTCAGTGCTTGCTGCCCAAATGAACTCACGAACGGAGTGGCAACGTTCACCTCATGAAAATACGACTTCGACAGCACGATAGTAACAATGAGCAGTGGGACACTGCAGTACCCTGCACCCTGGGCACAGGTGGTACCTGCCCCACACCTCCAATAATGACATGCCAGCAACTCCTGCTTCTCTGCACACAGCAAGGTGAAGACCTAGACGTTTGTAATGGTCCACGTTACATGCCAGCCAACAAAGCATTCCACTGCTAGCAGGTACACTGCAGTACAACTGACAGAGCACTGCCGGATCAACAGCGGTTGATCATCAACCTTCCACCTGCTGTCTCCAACACAACCGTGAAATTGATGACTCACAGTACAGGATGGATGCGCAAACATGTATGTGTAAGTAACAAATGCAGCCCGGTGTGTACCTAGCTAGAAGCCTTAGCACAGGTCAAACTCACAGCAGGCACTGGCAAGGCACGTGTTACAAAAGCATCAAACGTTCCCTGCACCCAGTGGCAGGCTGTCAGTTGCAACTGTCATAGCACAACCACCATGCAGAGAATGCCTGAAGCATGATCCTGCACATGCGGTGCATATGCAGCACTGCCAAGTCATCAGCAAGCACGTGAAGAGGCCAACCGCACAACACACCTCCAATGACAGACAACAGTGCTGAGCAATGGGCCTGGCCTGCAGGTCCCAGCAGCACCTACGAGCAGCCAGCCTTTTTCAACAAAAACACAGACAGAACAACACCCACGCACCCTGCTCACTACTCCCACACCATGCCCTGCTTCTCGGCAAGGCCGCATATGCATCACCCTACTTTACAAGCATACATCAAGCATCAGCTGCAAAATCCCAGACTCAGAAGCTTTGTCAGTTCCAGGCCAGCATGCGCAGCTCCCTTGCACCAACCTCGCACAACATGCAATGCTTGAGCGCGTGCCTCTTGCATACCAAGCTACACCGGACACACCCAGGCGCCTAGAACCCTATGCCCCACGCTGCCAGGTCAAGCCTATATGCATCCAGCTTTTGATACACGCTGGCATTAAGCAGAGAGGAGCCAGCAGCCATGAACAGCACCATCCACGGCAGGAACAGGCAGCACCAGCCGGCAAAGCAGGCAGCAGAGCGGCGCGTGTCTGCAGGATGCAACACACAGCAGGGCAGCAGCGTCAGGTGTTACTTGTAAAGATGGACAGTCTAACTTGAAAAAGCAAATCTGCGCACCTTCAAGCAGTGCTTGTCCAGGAGACCCCCCGCCCAAGGTCCCCCAGTGCTCCTAGTGGACTTGTGTTCATGTGCTGCATGCATCTTAAATGTTTTTGTTACTGACACTGCTCACAAGCTGCACTTCAGCATTGCTCCTCAGCTGCGGCTAACCGCCTGCTGCTGCTGCTGCTGCTGCTCCTGCATGCAGCAACACCCGTGCTCACATGCTTTCACAACAGCGTCACCATGCCTGAAGTCCGGCCAGAACATCCACACGTTGACTGCCCACAGCCATGGAAGGAACAGCCAGCCTGCATAAAACAGTGTGGGCAGAAACATTTAACCAAGTCAGTACTGTTGCGTGTGGCAGACACAGCTGCAAGACAGCATTGGCTCTGCTGCTGCTGCCGGGCGAGCAACACTTATCTCGCTTTGATAGTGTACGAGCGTTGTCCCTTTCTAAAGGCTCCCCATCCACGGTCTCTACTATTAATCCGTCCATGTTGGCAAGTGCTTAGGCTGAAGTGCAGGCTGCTGCAGCACCAGCTGGTACGGGGCAGTAGTGCTGTTGATGCTTGTCAGCAGCAGCTGCTGTTGAACAAGCCAGCTGCCCTGCAGCGCTGCCGCCAGCTGCACAAAGTCACACCATCACCGTTTCGGCTGCAACACGATTGAACCTGGTGGTTTGTATCGCCTGAAAGAGCAACGAGAGTGCACCACGGGGATGTCTTTTGCCCAGCCCTTTTTCGTTAGTCAAAGGAAGCGAACTGCAACGGAATAGTATCGATTACAGTCTCATACCCCATGACCAGCTCGATATGTCCGTCATGCACAAGCCACAGCCCTGCAACGACATTAGGGTTCAGGATTGGCTTCCATGCCTGGGCTGCTCAAGTTGAGCACCTCTGGCACCAAGGCAGGCCACAGCATGCGCTGCAACTGCACGAAGCGTATGTCACTGACAACCACAGCTGTCACCGCCATCTGCTGATGTTGTACATGCAACCCATTCTTCATGAGGTGATCACTGATCTGCTGGTCTGGCAGCGCTCCAATGTAAACAGACACGGCTCTGCTCCACAGTATGGCAAGCGATGTGCCAGCATCATAAAGAACAACAGCACGCAGAAATCAGCATTCAAGATGGCACAACACCACTCATCTCCTGCACGCAACTGGCAGTCACTGCCAGAGGAACGGTTCCTCTGCCGACTGCAGCTGCTGCTGCAGCGGCTGCCACATGACTGGCACCGTCGCCGCAACTGCCAAAGCTATGTCACATTGCAGCCCACAACCTTGCAAGGATTGGCTGCTGTATGAGTTGACTACTACTGTATGAAGGTCTTTATGCTGCCTGTCAGCAGCTAGCTGCCAGGCATCTTCTGCAGGCCACATCCTCCGCTCCTACGCTGCTGCCACTGCTGCAGCGGCTGCTCACATGACATGTGACAGTGCCGCAACTGCTGAAGCTGTAACACATTGCAGCCCAGAACCTTGGTTACTGTCACAGCAAAGCCCAGCTCCTTGACTACTACTGTATGAAGGTCTGATGGTGCCTGTTAGCAGGTAGCTGCCAGGCATCTTCTGCAGGCCACATCCTACGCTGCTGCCTCTGCTGCTGCAGCAGCTGCCCATACGACATGTGACAGTGCCGCAACTGCTGAAGCTGTAACACATGGCAGCCACGCTTCTTGCCTACTACTGTATGAAGGTCTTGATGCTGCCTGTCAGCAGGTAGCTGCCAGGCACCTCCTGCAGGCCAGCCACATCGTCCGCTGCTGCCTCTGCTGCTGCAGCAGCTGCTCAATGATGACGCAACAGTGCAGTAACTGCTGAATGCGTGCCACACAGCGGCCCAGCTCCCTGGCTACTACTGTATGAAGGTCTTGATGGTGCCTGTCAGCAGGTAGCTGCCAGGCATGGCAGCAGACGTGGGCATGAGGCAGGTGACCTTGTTGCTGGTCACGTCCACGCCGTTGATCCACACAAAGCCAGCCACGTTGCTGGGCAGCAGCTGGTCAGGCACCTGAGCAGCAGCAGCAGCAGCAGTAGCAGCAGCAGCAGCAGGGGCAGATGTTGCAGCAGATGCTGGCCAGACGCCAAGCAAGTACGTGGCTAGGCAGCTCCCGCTACGCACCACATAAGCTGCAAGGCAGGCTAGCGAGGGGTGCAGCATACGCACGGCACTGCCTCCTGCGTGTTTGAACTGCCCACCGCCACGTCACATTACTATCCCATGCTTGCCGCCGACTCTCACATTGGCATCACCACGGCCCCAAACCAAGATGAACAACCTGTAAACAAAGTCAAACACGGTCAAGCCACAGCCGCCGCCCACCTGTGCGTGTGACACTGCCAGCAGCGACTGCTCCAGCTCCGGTGACACCACCACGGGCGTCACCTTCAGCGGGTTGGCGGCACGCGCCTGGCCCAGCGGCAGCGCAGAGCTAGGCGGCCGCGGGCCCGTGCCTGCTTGACATGCAGGAGATACAACATAGCATGATGGAAGGCTCAGTGAGACACCCTGAGCAGATTGCCGGCACGCGCCTGGCCCAGCGGCAGCGCGGAGCTAGGCGGCCGCAGGCCCGTGCCTGCAGCACGCACGGCACAGCACACGTGTGAACGGCAGCTGGCCAACTGTTCGCCCCTCTGGCGAGGAGTAACACTCTTGAGATGCCAGCAAGAGGGACAGGCAAAGGGACACCGACGCAGATTTGACACATCAACGCCCTCACCTGAGCGGAACACGCGCATGTTGGTGGCGTCCAGGTCAACAGAGGCCGGCTGCAGCCCGCCGTCAGGCCCGTAAAAGTACTCCTTGATGCGCGCCGCGCGCGCCTGCTGCCGCGCGCTGCTGCTGCGCTGCGCGACGCCGCCCGACTTGTACAGCTTCACGACTGACACAGTCTTACCCATGGCCCCCACCTCACTCTGCGAGCAGCAGCAGCAGCAGCAGCAGCAGCAGCAGCAAGCAACAGCAGTGTTGCAGCCATTGGGTTGCGCTTCAGTCAGGTGACAGATCAACGAAGTTGGTGACGCAGCTGCACTGCTGCGGATCTGGGCGCTGCTGTACACGTAGCTTGATGAGTGGCTACAGTAGAAACTGCAGGGGGCTGCAAAAGGTGGCACAGAGGAATGACCTGTGCTGAGCAGACACTGACATTGTGCAGCATGCATGCCAGGGCTGTGTTGCAGCTTATGCTGCAGCTGTTTGCCAAGCTGCTCCTTGAGCAAGCTACATATGAAGATATATTAGACTCACCCAGACCAGAACAGATTATTCAAGTCATGCTATACAACTCGAATGTGTACGCAGCGCACTCACTTTGAGTTGGTTGGTGAGCTGTGTGAAGAGCCTGTCCTGCTCCATCACCAGCACCACATCAGCCTGCAGTAGCAGCAGCATCAGCAGCAGCAGCAGCAGCAGCAGAAACAGCAAGTTGTTGCAACATCAACCAATGTAACACTGTCCTGCTCCACCACCAGCACCACGTCAGCCTGCGGGCATCAGCGATGAGCATCAGCAACTTGAACACAACGTGGCCCAAAAGCTGCAGGGACCGGCTCCGCAGCAGCTCAGAAGCCCACTCCGTCAACATACACAAAACAGCAGCACAACAGTACAGCAGTACAACGGTACAGCACTACAACAGCAGCATGGACTGGCAGTACTTTGAGTGACTTGATGGCGTGCAGCAGCAGCTCATGCCGAGCCCGACAACGTACCCCATGGTGCTGACCACCATGCCTGGGTGATAAGGAAAAGTCATAACCTTGGAATACCATCCATTGTAACACTCTGCCTTCATCATGCCTTGCTTTTCCAGCACGATCCCAACAACTTGAGAACAAAGCACGCTGCAGGCACCCACACCAGTACAGCAGGCCAGTTACGATCCAAATCTTGTGGACATACTCACATCTGTTGTAGCCGCACCTTGAGTGACTTGATGGCGTGCAGCAGCAGCTCGTAGCCCAGGCCATCCACGTAGCCCATGGTGTTGACCACCTTGCCTGATCGATAAGAACAGCAAACCTTGGAACAACCACCTATTTAACAGTCTGCCCTCATCATGCCTTGCTTCTTCAGCAAAGGTCCCAGCAACTTACAAGCTCGCGGCAGGCACAACAGCAATACAGCAGATCAGGTTGTTGGATCCTGATTACGGTAACACGACTGGTTTGCTGTCTCACCTTGAGTGACTTGATGGCGTGCAGCAGCAGCTCGTAGCCCAGGCCATCCACGTAGCCCATGGTGTTGACCACCATGCCTGCAGCAGCCACCTCAGGAGAACTGGACGCCCTGCTGTCAAGCACGCTGCACAGCTTGTCCACCAGGTACTGCGGCAGCAGCAGCAGCAGCAGCAGCAGCTCTACGAGACAACAGGCGTTGGGAGTGACATAAGATAACTGAGGGAAGCAGCAGCGAGCTGGAGGCCCTGCTGTCAAGAACGCTGCACAGCTTGTCCACCAGGTACTGCGGCAGCAGCACCAGCACCAGCAGCAGCAGCAGCAATCTGGTATGCTGGAGAAAAGTGTGTACAGCTTGCAGGCACGCACCTCAATGAGACTACAGGGGCTGGGAGTGACATAAGATAACTGAGGCAAGCACCAGCAAAGTGCCAGGCATCAATAACGTAAAATTGCCGGCCCTGCTGTTGTATGCACATGAAACGTCACCCAGTTGTTTGTCTGACATATATGTGTCAGCCAGACTGAGTGCGACGCAATGATTCCTAGTAAGACAGCACTTCTTGATGTCAAGATGCGCACCCTGTACAGCTCCTCCTGCTTGTCTGGTGAGGTGTGGCCGAAGAAGTAAACCAGCGGCGCCTGCAGCACAAAAAGAAAAAATAAAATGATAAATTGTCAATGTTACACAGCAGCAGCAAAAACACCAACGTGGCTTTGCCACAGTTGTTGAAAGATCCCATGGAAGCTGCCATGCAGCCTCCCTGCCATAGATTCGGTTGAGACTCGCTTGTAGCATCACAGCGCATACACACATAGCGCCCTGCCCAGATGCAGGCAGACGAAGCTGTGCCGTTGCTGCATGTGCCTCAGCAACATAACAAGCGTGCACCTGCCTGTGTGGGGTAGCCTTCCTCTATTGTAATGGGGGCCTCCACAGGTGTGGCAGCAAGGCACCCGGGCACTGTTATGCTGCCTTGTCCTGCAGGGCAAGCAGCGGCAGGCAGCAGCAGACATGTTTGCGGCTGAGGTTCCTTCCGATGTTGCGCATCGTGTGCCACGTGCAACTTGGGTGCAAGTGTCTGAGGACTGGGCAACTTGCAATTGAGAAAAACAAAATGGCGAAGCAAACACAGCAACGCACCTATGTCTAGGTCCACGTATGTGGGTTGGTGCTGTGCTCTTACTGCCCACTTGAGCAGCATGCGGTACATGCTGCTCTTGCCGCTATCCGTGGGCCCTGCCACCACCACGCGGGGGCCCTGGCTGCCACAAGATACGCATGCACACATTTAAATTTTATGCGACATTTCAGCCAGCAACAGCATGCTCTGCAGCTCTTCAGCAAGCATCAACCAACTGTGAAAAACTGTTTGACGGTTCAAATGCTCACCTATATCTAGGTCCACGTATGTGGGTTGGTGCTGTGCTCGTACTGCCCAGTTGAGCAGCATGCGGCACATACTGCCGCTGTCTGCTGGCCCAGCCACCACCACGCAAAGCCCCTGGCCGCCACAAGATACACATGTGCACATCTAATTCCATGCGGCATTTCAGCCAGCAACAGCATGCTCTGCAGCTCTTCAGCAAGCATAAACCAACTGTGAACAACTTTTTGACGATTCAAATGCTGACCTATGTCTAGGTCCACGTATGTGGGTTGGTGCTGCGCTCGTACTGCCCAGTTGAGCAGCATGCGGCACATGCTGCTCTTGCCGCTGTCAGTGGGGCCAGCCACAAACAAACAAGCCCAGCACGACGCATGCTCTTCAGGCCCCCAGCAAGCATTAGCTGATTCAACATCATGGCCTATTCATCTACGCAACAGGCCGTTGATTGAGCCCACCAGTGCCCTAAGGCATGTGCCGCATGAACAAACAACCTACCTATGTCTAGGTCCACGTATGTCGGCTGGTGCTGTGCTCGTACTGCCCAGTTGAGCAGCATGCGGCACATGCTGCTCTTGCCGCTGTCAGTGGGGCCAGCCACCACCACGCGGGGGCCCTGGCCGCCACTCGCTTGCGCCTCCTGGCGCAGGTTGTGCAGCACTTGGTGGCAGTTGATGTAGGAGACGTTTGGGGTGTCCTCTGCCACGTAGCTGCAGCAGCAGCAGCAGCAGCAGCAGCAGCAGCAGCAGCAGCAGCAGAAGCAGCAGGAGGTGAGAGGTTGTGCAGCACTTGGTGGCAGTTGATGTAGGACACGTTTGGGGTGTCCTCTGCCACATAGCTGCAGCAGCAGCAGCAGCAGCAGCAGCAGTTGCGGAACGTGCCGCGGCAGAGGCGTCAACCGCCCAAAATAATGAGCATGCAGGGTAGCGCGCATTGATAGAGGCTGTGCTGTCAATCATCGTCAATCATGCAAGCTGCGACACGATGGCTCACCAGGAGCTACAGCTTGCAGAACCATCTGGGCAACCAGTTGCGCAGACGGATGTCACCGGCATATACTTCAGGTCACCTGCTGCTTCTGTGTTTGCCGCTACACAGAAACACTTCTTGCTGGATGCATTGATGTCTGACTATCTAGCCGCTGCCGCTGCCGCTGCTGCTGATTCTGCTGCTGCCTAAAAGAGCTGGATGTCCCACGTACTTGCTGCAAACACAGTGACACATTCACATGCGCCCTGGCTCGTCAGCAACAGCCAAGCCTAGAGTGCCAAACTGTCAAGAGGGTGATGGCACTACGCCAAGCGCCCCGTGCCAACTGACAAGGCTCTATCATTTGCGAAACCCAACATTGGCGTTGCCGCAAACCACAAACCCCAGCGTTTTGCCACTCACACAAAGTCTGGCTCTCCCTCAATGGCCAGCTTGCAGCCGTGCCAGGTGAACACTGCCAGCGCATTGCCGCGCAGGCTCACTTTGCTGCCCAGCTGCAGCTCAGCACCAAAGATCTCCGCAGAGCCCTCCAGCAGCTGCAAGCAGCAACAGCAACAGCAGCAGCAGCAGCAGCAACAGCAGCAATGAGAAAAAGGGTGGTCACGCAAGCAATCAGACTGTTGCAGGCTCTTGCCGGCGCTTGCCGTTGTTGTTGATGCCCAGCAATTGCAATGCAGCTCCTGCCAGCCGGCATGCATGTGACAGGTGCTGCCCTGCACTGCGTTGCTGCTGCTGCTGATTTCATGCTCCAGTCAGCTTTCCTGCAAGCTAAGCTGCATACGTAAGCTTGTCCTGCAAGCGGAATCGTGGTTCCATGCACAATGACGAGGGAGTTGCTCGTGCTTGCATGCTGCTGAGCTGTCGCACACTTACTGTCACAAACACATCCTTGTCCTTGTTTGCCTCCAGCCGAAGCTCTTGCAGCTGCAAAACATGGGTGCATGTGCGTTGATGCACAGAGCGGCAGCAGCAGCAGCACTGCTGTTAAGGCGCTGAATGGTTGCAGCTGCTGGAAGCCAGAACTACAGCTGCTGCCACGCCCTTCCAATGCTGATTGTTGCGTCATCGCAGAAGAGTTTACTTCATGCAAGTATCATGGCTGGACCTGTATGTAGCTGACAATTGCAGGGGCGCAAGTCAGCCAGCCTCACAGGCAACAAGTGACAGAGCAAACAGGCACTGGAGGAGAGGCCAGCTGCTGCTAACCTGTTTCAAGCTATACTCTGTCATGCTGCCAGCGCAGTGGTTCAAGCACCACTAGGAGTTCATGCACTGTCACAGTCTGCCTAGCTGGAGATGTTGGGTTGCTGCTGCAGCCCTGTTGGCAGTGCTGGCTCTGCCGCAGCGCTGATCCAGTGCACAGCAGTGAAGGCTACCACTGCGGCATCATTCAGATGATGTCGTGTCACAATCTAAGCTGATAACACCTCACACGTGGACGAAGACCATATGAAGCAGCAACAGCAGCAGAGCAGCAGCAGTTCACACACCCTAGGTAGTGGTGAACAGATGGCAGGGTTTGAGAGTAGGTATCCAAAGCATCACTTGAGAGGTGATCTAATGATTCTTTGGATTACCAGTGCACTTTGCTGATCACGAATTTACGCCGCGCCATGTCATAAAAGTAACTGTCAGTAAGGGTGTGAGAAAGCCCGTATGAAGTGCAGCCTTGTGCTCTGATCACCACGCTAACGCCTTTCCTGACTTCAACTGCTCACTGTGACAGTTTAGACGGAGCGCAGTGTCAGCGCTGGAATATTTTCGGTTGCGAAAAGCCCCAGCACGATGCAGCTCAGCGCAGGTAAGACCTTATCACGTTACAGCAGTCTTTTACAAATGAATTTGAAGCAGATCTGACGTTCGCGGCTGCATGCACAGGTCAGACAACCCGGGCAAGCGCCTTTACCGGCCAGCGCGTAGGTGTCCATGCAGTGGCACGCCCAGGCGCTGCAAAGGCGCGCAGGACTATGCCAGTTGTGGAGGCTAAGCGCGTAGCAGTGCTGGGAGCAGCTGGTGGCATCGGGCAGCCCCTGTCACTGCTGCTCAAGATGAACAAGTGCGTCACGGAGCTGGCGCTGTTTGATGTGGCTCCCCTCGTTAAGGGCGTTGCAGCAGACCTCAGCCACTGCAACACTCCCGTGCAGGTGGGTGCAGCGACTTCGCTTGAGCTGGCAGCGGCAGCGGTTGTCAGCAGTTTGCTTGATCAAACGTGACCCGACAGCAAGGGTTTGTTAGCACGGATGGCATGAGTCGTAAAGGGCCAGTGAATGGACGTGTGATATACGGGAAAGTGCATTGTGCAGCGCAGTGGGGTGAGCAGCAGCTGGGTGTGTGCATGCTGTGGTGCAGCAGGTCATCGCCCGCAGTGCAGGTGCCACTTGAACTGTTTGTCTACTACTAGTGCACTGCTGTAGTCTGCAAATGCCCTCTCTGTTCTACAGTGCACACTGCTATCTATAACCACACATGTGGTTGCAAGGTAAGCTGCTTGTCGACAGTGCAGCACAGTTGCAGTACACTGAGCAGTTTCGTTGTTCGCCTGCATGCTGCTTACGGTGCCCTCACATCAAACGACTGCATTGCTTCTGCAACTCCACATGCAGCCGTCAGCAGCAGTGCAAACGCCATCGCTTGGCTACAGGCTTGCACTCAGCAGCAGCCTGCTGAGCGTGTCTGGACACCTCCTGCGGACTCTGTTGCTTTGGCTGTTGCCATTCACAACTTCCAAACAGGTGTCAGCGCTCATAGGTGACGCTGCACTTAAGGCATGCCTCAAGGGCTGCTGCTGTTGCGTCAGTGCTTTATTTCAGTTCAGTGGAACAATGCTGCTGCTGCTGCTGCTGCTGCTGCTGCTGCTGCTGCTGCTGCTGCTGCAATCACAACAGGTGTCAGCACACATGGGTGACGCTGAGCTGGAGGCATGCCTCAAGGGCTGCGAGCTGTTTGTCACTCCTGCTGCAAAAACACTAGTGATAATGAAGCCAAAACCCTGCACCCACCCTCTTCTCACTCCTGCGGCCGGGATGCTGCTGCTGCTGCTGCTGCTGCTGCTGTCTTTGATGCACAGGTGTCAGCACACGTGGGTGATGCCGAGCTGGAGGCGTGCCTCAAGGGCTGCGAGCTGGTTGTCATTCCTGCTGGAGTGCCGCGCAAGCCAGGCATGACTCGTGATGACCTGTTCAACATCAACGCAGGCATTGTCATGAACCTGGTCACCGCCTGCGCAAAGTACTGCCCCAATGTGAGTGAGCACTCAGGTTTCAGGGGGTTTACGAAGGATCCAGTTGTAGTAGCAGCAGCTGAATGACCTGTTTTATATGTACGCGGGCATCGTGATGCACCTGGTCACCGCTTGTGTGTAGCACTGCCCCAACGTGAGTGTTTTTTGTTCTGCATAGAAATTGGGTGGTTGGTGACTGTCTCAAATCAACGCCGTTTTCTTGGTGAAATTGATCACTGCGTGTCCAAAGTACTGCCACAACGTGACAGGTTCTGGACTAGGGTTATCAGGTACCAGCTGGGTGGGGCGCCTTGAACAGCAGAGGTCAGCAGTGGACGCCTGGTGGTGCAGAAGTTCTGTGTGCACAGCAGACCTATTTTCACACAGCAGCACAATTGGGAGCAGCAGAGGCATGGAGCAGCTGCGAGCAAGGGCCTTCTCAAACGTGTTGCCGCTGCTGCTGGTGGTGGTGGTGGTGCTGCTGCTGTTGTCGCAATGCAGGCCATCCTGGAGATTATCTCCCACCCCGTGAACAGCTGTACAACAGCACGGCGCCTACCATCATGATGGGTTTTGATAACTCCACAAGCAAACACACACCAACACCTGCTGCTGCTGCTGCTTCAATCGCTGTATTACAGGCCATCCTGGAGATCATCTGCAACCCCGTGAACAGCACGGTGCCCATCGCCAGCGAGGTGCTCAAGGCGGCTGGCTGCTACGACCCACGCAAGCTGCTGGGAGTGACCACGCTCGATGTCGTGCGCGCCAACACCTTCGTGGCGCAGGTGAGGTTGGAGGTTTGCTATGCATGGCGCCATCTATCCACCATTGTGTGTTTCGCACGGCGCTGCAGCTGCGGCATGAGCTGTCACGTGTGTGGTGCGCAGGGCCGGATAGCTGGCTGTGAGGTGGTGATATACATGCAGGCTTTGGTATGATATATTTGAGTTGGCAAGCTGCTGGGGGTGACCACGCTGGACATGCTTGCCGACACCTTTGTGGTGCAGGTGAGGCCACTTGGGGCATGTTCCACGTGTGTGTTTCGTATGGCTCTGCTGCTATCTGTGCAGCTGGAGGTTTTGCTGTCATGTTCCTTGCGCCTGGCTGCGGTTTTGCAGTTGGTTACCTGTGCATGTTTCTGGTTAAAGCACAGATGTGCAGTCAGGGCTGCAGGTGTCAGTGCCTATGTGCTGTTCCGCTTCACACGACTGGTGGGCTCATAACCTGTTGAAGGCAACTGGTTGCCAGCCCACCGTGTGCAAGAGACCAGGACAAGCACTGCACCACCTGCCTTGCTGTAACATGCATGGTTGCTGCATGCTTTCAACTCTTTGACATAGCTGTTAGTACTTGTCTCCACACATGTCCTTTTTTACTGCTCCATTGCGCACGGCTGGTGGCTCCTCTTGACCTGCTGATAAGCAGCAGGTTGCAAGGCCACCAGCGGTTTGCATGGGAACAGTGTGTGCACTGCACAACTTGCCTGCCTTGCTGCGATGCTTGCATGGTAGCTGTTGGTTTTGGTGTGTTGACAGCGCCTGCTGATGCCAGTGTAAATGTGCTGCTCCGCTGCACACCGCCGGCGGGACCATACTTGATCAGCGCATCAGGTTGCAATCCCACCCGCGCTGTGCACAGGATCAGTGCACGCGCTGCACTGATAGCTCTGCTGCAATGTGTGCATGGTTGCGCCAGTGCTGTGGTGCTGCTCTACTGCATACGGCCGGCGAGCTCATAACCTGTTGGATAGCAACTGGTTATCAGCCCATCGGCGCTGTGCATTTGAACAGGACGTGCACTCCACCACTAGCTTTGCTCCGCATGCATGCAACTAGTGCACAAGACAACACGTGGCCTGCCAGTTGCTGCTGCAAGAGCGTGCCCTATGCCGATGCACATGAGTTATGGGCTCATAACCTGTGGAAGGTTGTGAAGGCCATACCTCGTGTGCTTGAGCATAGCACCATGCACAGCCTGCGCATGGCTGCGTTGTTGTTCAAACTGCTGTATCTTCTGGGTTTCTGCATCGAGTGCTGTCATGGCATATGGAGGCCTTGTGGCGCATGCAGCGTGCCTGATAGTTGCTGCTGCAAGTATGTGTTCCTCATAAATGTCCATGTCTAATGGTCTCATAACCTGTGTCAGGTTCCGAGGCCATCAGGTGTGAGCTGTTATGAACAACACATACTTGTTTGTAAGCCACTTTCAAATGCAAAATGCTCAACCACACGACAGTGCTTGTGCTTGCTTGTAGTTTGGGCTTATTGCTACTTTTGCGGGGTTGCTGCATTCAAGCGCAGTCAGCATGTGACATGTTGGTGGCGTAACCAGACAAGCTTTCATGGCTTAGTTGTGCTACAGCAACAGGTGTGTTGGCCTGCTTGTATGCTGATGTATAGTGTGCATGCTACTGCTGCTGCCGCCGTGCTGTCGGTGTGTTGATCCCACGCTGCTGCTGCTGCTGCTGTGCTGACATGTGCTTGTTGCTGCTGCTGCAGGCCAAGGACCGCGACCCGAAGGAGGTGGATGTGCCATTGCTGCTGCTGCTCTTGCCAAACTGCGCATGCTGCTGCCGCTGCCATTCTGTGCAGGCCAAGGACCACGACATGAAGGAGGTGGATGTGCCATTGCTGCTGCTGCTGTATTGACTTGTGCATGCTGCTGCTGCTGCTGCTGCCATTCTGTGCAGGCCAAGGGCCTTGGACCTGAAGGAGGCGGATGTGCCATTGCCGCTGCTGCCCTTCGCCGAACTGCGCATGCTGCTGCTGCTGCTGCTGCTGCTGCTGCCTCCATTCCGTGCAGGCCAAGGACTGCAACCTGAAGGCGGTGAATGCGCTGTTGCTGCTGCTGCTGCTGCTGTACTGACTTGGGCATGCTGCTGCTGCTGCCATTCTGTGCAGGCCAAGGGCCTTGACCCGAAGGAGGTGGATGTGCCATTGCTGCTGCTGCTGCTGCTGCTGTGCTGACGTGCGCATGCTGCTGCTGCTGCTGCTGCTGCAGGCCAAGGGCCTTGACCTGAAGGAGGTGGATGTGCCGGTCATTGGCGGCCACGCAGGCATCACCATTCTGCCGCTGCTGTCACAGGTGAGGCATGGTGTTTGTGTCTGTGTAGTCAGCAGTCAAACTTAGTCAAACTTGGTTGAACATAGGGTCAGTCACAGCTCAGGGAGGCACAGCCTGCAGCCGGTGCATCACGATCCTGCCGCTGCTGTCACAGGTGAGACACGGTTGCAACAGCGCCTATGATCAGCAGTCGAAAGCAGTACACAGCAGTGCGGTCCCCAGCTCAGCAAGGCACAGGCTGCAGCCAGTGCATCACCCTGCTGCCGCTGCTGTCACAGGTGAGGCAGGGTGGTCGGCGGTGTGCATTGGCAGTCACACGCAGCAATGAACCTAGTGCAGTATGCAGCAGGTATGATGCAGCAAACTGTGTGCTCTGATCATGCCATGTCAGGCCCTCCATGCACTGGGTCTGCGGCAGCAGCTGAAACACACATGTATTTAATCACTTGCATCAAACATACCATCATGCTCCTGCAGACGGTGCCGTCAGTCACCTTCAGCGACGCGGAGCGCAAGGCGCTCACCAGCCGCATCACACACACTATACTATGGTGTTGATGGCATCAACAAACCCTGCTCCGGTTGTTGCTGCTGCTGCTGCTGCTGCTGCAGACTGGGCCATCAGTCACCTTCAGCGACGCGGAGCGCAAGGCGCTCACCAGCCGCATCACACACTTTATTTCAAACACAATCCTGATGCTGTGCTGCTGCTGCTGCTGCTGCAGACTGTGCCATCAGTCACCTTTAGTGATGCGGAGCGCAAGGCCCTCACCAGCCGCACCAACACACCATAACTTAACAAACCCTGCTGCTGCTGCAGACGGTGCCGTCAGTCACCTTCAGTGATGTGGAGCGCAAGGCCCTCACCAACCGCAACACACACTTGATTTAAACACAATCCTGCTGCTGTGCTGCTGCTGCTGCTGCTGCAGACTGTGCCGTCAGTCACCTGCAGCAATGCGGAGCGCAAGGCGCTCACCAGCCGCACCAACACACCATAACTTAACAAACCCTGCTGCTGTTGCTGCTGCTGCAGACTGTGCCGTCAGTCACCTTCAGTGACGCGGAGCGCAAGGCGCTCACCAGCCGCATCCAGGACGCAGGCACAGAAGTGGTGGAGGCCAAGGCGGGAGCAGGCAGCGCCACGCTCAGCATGGCCTATGCTGCTGCCCGCATGGCAGAGTCCACGCTGCTGGGCATGCAGGTGGGTGGTCCTGGTTGACGCAGCGTTGCTTGCAGGGCTGTCTGTGTCGCATCATACTGGCAGGTGTTTGTGCTGGGGTTGTTCTCCTTGTGCGGCCCCTGGCTATTGAGTTCTGATGCATTTGGTGGTGGTGGTGGTGGTGGCGGTTGAGGCCAGGGCAGGGGCAGGCAGCGCCATACCTCAGCATGGCTTATGGTGCTGGCCGCATGGCAGAGTCCACACTGCTGGGCATGCAGGTGGGTGCGGCTGAAGCAAGGCTGTCTGTCATGTTGTACACACAAATGCCCCGCTGGTGTGAACGGGTCTCTTGAGCGGCAGCCTGTCTGTCCACCCTGCTGGGCATGCAGTGGAGCTTAGCAAGGGAGTCTGTGTTGTTGTACATGCAGAGGCGCTGTTGTGGTGGGTGGGTGTCATCAGCTTGTCTGTGCTGGGTGCTGCTGCAGCAGCTGGTGTCGGTCTCTTTGCGCAGCGGCGCTCACCTAAGACCTTCAGGTGTTCGTCGCACCGCAACAGCGGTATCTCTGCATGCTTCGTAACAACTTCGGACTAACGTTGTCTCCTGTTGCTGCTGCTGCTGCTGCTGGGCATGCAGGGCGAGCCCAACATGTTTGAGTGCGCCTTCGTGCAGTCGGATGTCGTCCCCGGCTCTCCCTTCTTCGCATCCCGGGTGCAGCTGGGCCCAGAGGGAGTGGCTAAGGTGAATGGGCTGGGCCAGCTCAACGAGTTTGAGAAGGCAGCAATGGAGGCGATGCTGCCGGAGCTGAAGGCTCAAATCGAAAAGGGCATTGCATTTGCCAAGAACCCTCCCAAGAAGGAGTAGGTGGATTGAAATGGTAGCACCACTGCTGCAGCTGCACTGCTCGTCTGTTTGTATGGCAGATGCGTGCGCAGTGCCTGTTGTGGTAGAGGGTGTGTCGTTGGACAGGGCCGTGCAGTGTGGTTGCTGCTGCTGCTGTTGCTGCTGCTGGAGCAGCAGCGCAGTTGGCGGCGTGGTTTCAGGCGCCTGTGCATCATTTCTTCACCAATTACGTGCTGCAGAGTGCGGCGTGCGCTTGCCTCTGCTGCCTGTGTGTCTGTGAGTTGGTGTTTTGAGCAGTTGTGGTCGGGGGTTCATGCCAAATTGCGCAGATTGTGACGCCCTGTGGTGGACGTATTGTGTGCATGGCGGTGTCATGCTCCAGAGGTGGTTGATCATGTTACAACCACAGTTTCAGTGGGCACGTGAAGCATCTCTACATACGTTTGTGTTGATTGGTGGTAGGCGAGTGACTGAGCTCAGCTGTGATGCTGATGTTGTGCCTGTTCAGCTAGCAGCAGCGCTTTTCCGGTACTCGGGTCTGCAGGTGCGATGGTGCGCCTGACATGAGGCAGTCATTGGACAGGTGCTAGCTGCTGGCACATTCTGTCTGCATGCTAGCTTTGCAGGGCAGTTACAGCACAGCAGTTACAGCACAGCGAGTTGCAAGGTGCATGCTGACACAATGCCGGCAGGTGGTTGCACAGGAGTGCAACTTGCTGTGCTTTTAGCATCTCTTGGTGCATGCCTACACGCATCTTGTTGGTCAGCTTGGCTGCAGCTTGCAAGCATCAGTTGGCAGCTGAAGGCGCTGCATACATCAGGTGTTGTGATGGTGCTGCACTGTTGCTACCAGCAGTTGACAATTGTCTTGCAAGCTGTCTAAACACCGGCACCATTTGCCTAAGAGCGGCGCTGTGGACGGCAGAAAAGCAGCTGCATGCCATGCCAATTGCGCATGGCAACCCCAGCCGCTTTCGAACCTGCGGTGTTGTGGTGTCTGAGCACTGGCCGCGCTCTGCTGGATTTGGTCGCCTTGTTGTGTGCTATGGTGCAGCTGCTGGTTGTCATGGTAAACTTTACTCTCCTCAAAAAATAGCTTCTTTTCGTAGAGCCTTGCCCCCTCCTGAGTTGCACCAAGCACAGTGCTACAGTGACCCTAGCTGGGTCTGCCAGCCTGTTGAGCCGCCCAACTGCTGAACAGCTTTCAGCCAGTGCAAGCTTTGCAGCATGACTTCATTGAGTCGTCCAACAGCGGCTCTAGAGCCAAGATCTTGCCTTTCAACTTGACGGCGTAATCATAGTCATGACGGGCCAACATTACAGTGTCTCGCGGTGCACCACACAACGCCTGTGTCCTCAGCACACAAGCTGCAAAATCGCCGTCACTGCGTGTCCAGGAGCTTTGCCACCACGGCCCCCGCCTCACAGCCTATCACACGGTGCAAACCACAAATGTGTGTGCTGTATGAAATCAGAGGCCTCAACACTTCGTATCAAGCAGGAACTTTGCCACCAAAGCCACTGCCTCAGCAGGCGAGCCCGCCTTCTCCAATGCCACTCCCAGCTTGGCGGTAGGCCCCTCAGCTCCCCAGCGCATCAAGTCAGGCACACCACCGAGCTTGATAGCAGGGTCGTTCCTGCAAGCATTTGCATCATAGTTGAGTCAATGTTGGCAGCCAGGCGAACTTCTTTTTGGTGCATGGTGTAGCCTGCACCACTCAGCTTGATGGTGGGGTCGTGCCTGCGAGCGCTGTTGCACAGCAAGTGTCAAGTATCGAGGTGAATAATGCCGAAGCTGTTACAGTTGGCGGCCAGGCGAGTGCTGCCTGATGCATTGAAAAAATGCGGCGCTGCTGATGGTGCAGTGAAGCATGAACACTGGGCTGTGTGGGTGCCCTGCTCAGACCCATGCGGCAGTGCTGCTGGCTTGCCACTGCCGATTTTCGCACTGCTGGGGTGCTGGCTAGCTGGCTGGCTGTGCATGAGTTGCAAGTTGCTGAACAGTGCGCTGCTGCCTTTCCTTCCGGGAAAATCTCGCAGCCGCTGGCACGGCACGCTGCTGCAAGCAAACTGTCACGTGTGGCATCACTGCATTGCCCAACCCTGCTTGCTGCTCACCTCAGTGGGTGCTGCGGGTCCTTCCACACCTCCCGCTGCCCCACCAGCACCTCCAGCAGCTTCGCCATGTCATCTATCTAGATACTACCCTGGCAGAAATATGCCTGCTCACCTCAGTGGGTGCTGTGGATCCTTCCACACCTCCCGCTGCCCCACCAGCACCTCCAGCAGCGATGCACCTTGGTCAGCACACACACGCTTGACAGCAGGCCCGCAGCGCACGCAGTCGGGGCACCAAGAGACACCTGTGGCTGGGCTGTTGTCTGCGAGGAACACTACATAGTGCGGGCCCGGCAGCTGCAGCAGCCTGCAGGGTGACAAGTGTGGCAGAAGTGACAAGTTTGACAAGTGGGGCCACAACGGCACGCCTGTGGCTGGGCTGTTGTCTGCGAGGAACACTACATAGTGCGGCCCTGGCAGCTGCAGCAGCCTGCAGAGTGATGCAGCAGGTGTGGCAAGTGTGATGCGTGTGACAAGTGTGACAGCAACAAGAGAACATGCCAATTGCGGTGGTAATTTAAATGGCATGGACAAATACTAGTGGGGCGAGCTGCTGGTTTGCTGCTGATTGCTGGCTGGATGCCAGATTTGTGCATGCACCCCTGACGCTTGATCTTGCAGCAGTTGCACATACCAGCACGTGGCGTTGACTTTGCACTGATGCATGGAACATCAGGTCGGATTAGTGTCTGGCTGTGTATGCTGTGCCTGCATAGCGGCAGGTGACCTTCTGATGCTGCAGGCTGGCTAACTTTGCTGCTGCAGCAAACTGCGCAGCTCACTTGTCTACGCCCTGCTTCAGGTCTGTATAGCTGCAGCTGAGAGACGCTTCTGCCATCTTTCGGTTGACGACTTGCACGGCCAAGTTGCGCTTCAGTGGCCTGCATGAATTGCAGGATGATGCATCAGTACCCTGGTCACCAAGTGATGCAACTGCCGGGGGCATTCATAGCTCTGCATGCTGCTGCTGCACAGCCAAACCTCGGGAGAGGTGGTCGTGTCTGACAGAAACGAGTGAGATTTCTGGTCTGCGTTGCTGGGACGCGGATCATGCAGGCTTTGGGAGGCGAGTAGCGAGGCAGTACACAAAGGGTGCAGCTGAGCCCTAGCGGTGCTGATGCAGGTGATCGTTCAGCAGGCCGAACAGGTGTTTGGTATAGGTAGCTGTTTGTATTATACATGGTCATCTGGACTTGACTGTGAACAAGCGCGCACATAACACGTTCCGAGCCCTGAACTCCTTCTGCTTCTGCTGTGCTGACGTGTGCTTGAATCACGGAAGGCATAAGTTTTTAGCATTTGAAAGTAAATAAGTCATGGTGACCGCCAGTGACGTGGAAGTCAAGCTGAAGGAGAAGCTTGATGCAGCAGACGTGGTGGGTGCACACCTGGCCTGTGATGTCTGGTTTGCGGCAGGATTGAGTGGTTCTGTGGGCGTGCAACTTTTTAACGGTGCTTAATGGTAGTAGTGAGAGGTGACTGCTGTATCAGCCCTGATGCCATGTCGGCTGTCACCATTGCTGCCGCTTGCACTGCCACCTCCGCCACTGCTGCTGCCGCAACTTGCAGACAGTGATTGATACCTCAGGAGGGTAAGCAGCAGCAGTTTTAATGAACCTGATGTCCCACAACTGTGGTTGCCCTCAACGCACACCAGCATGACGACTGCTCAGCCTGGACATTTCTGCCAGCACTTTCTTGTCAGGCTGACACCCAAGCGACATCAGACACGCATCTCACCACCACAACAGCACACCACTGGCAATGATTGCATGGAGATGACCAGCAGCAGACAAGCATTGTGCACTCAACCTGCAGCCAGCTTCAAATAACTTTTGTAATGTGTTATTCCTGCAGGTGTGGTGCCAGCTTTGATGTGGCAGTGGTCTCTGATGCATTCAATGGCAAGATGCTCATCGCACGACACAGACTGGTAAGACTGCAATCGACACTTGCTGGCTGCTGGCTGCTGTTGCTGCTAGTGTTGCCAGCAATGCACGTGCTGCCTCTACTGCTGTGCCAACTGGTCTTCAGTGTCTTACGCTGCAAGCAGAGCTTCTGATTGCAGAACTCAGACATCATGCAAGGCGTGGGTCATTCACGCCACCCAACACAGCAGCAAAGACGCCCGTATCAACGCCACTGTTGCATGCTGCTGCTGTCGTCCATATGATCAAACCTCGTGCATGCAATTCATGCAACTCAAACTCAACAGACCGCTGCTCCTCCTGCCGCTTGCTACCGGCGTGTTGTAGGTGCATGATGCGCTAGCAGAGCTGATGCCAGACATCCATGCACTATCAATCAAGCGCTGCTGGACCAAGGCGCAGCAAGCAGCAGCAACACAGCAGGCCGCACCGGCAGCAGCAGCAGCAGGCACCAGCTAGCTACCAGTTGAAACTTCTAGTAATGCCGGGCTGCGTGCGCCACACTATATGGATATTAGGTCTGGCCCTAGGTGGCAATACCATTGTGACGGGGTCACAGAAGAGGTTGCACGTAGGTAGGAGCGTAGCGTGGCGCAGCCCCCAGGTGCAGCAAGCAGTGTGAACTTCACACGGTTGAAGCGTCAGCCCTGGCCTCGAGTCATGTGCCTGGTGTGCGCCTGTCTGGCGGAATGCACAAATTCCAACGCACAGCAGCTGCTGCGGCAGCAGGAAGTGTCTACTGTCACTTTGACAGCCATGCTGCGACAGGGTGGCGGGACAGCAGCGCAGCAGGCAATGCCTCATGCTGCTGCCAGTTGCAGTCTGTCTCTGGACGCTCTGTGTGTTTGAGGGTGTACCTGCTCTCAGGCCTGCCTTCAGCAGGCTGGCAGCGATACATGGTACAGCAGTCGATGCTTTGGTTTTTCTCTCGTCTAGTATCACAGAGTGAATCACTGATGAATTTGAGTTGATGGCTGATGGATTAGGTGGTTGCCTATTGACCCTGTCATTGGCTCGAAAACGGGCGGGAACCCAGCCCGTACGGGCTTACGCCTGCGTGTACCACACGAATCCTGTGTGCTGGGTTGGGCCCACTTGTTGCTGCCACAGAACCCTTCCAAGTTCGGGATACCGGGTATGATGCAACAATACTGTGTTACACGAGACGCATACCATGCATACACAACGCATATCATGGTGATTATGGTGTCATGACAGCAGCAGAAACATGGCCAAAATCAAATTCAAACAATTGGCTCAACTGGTGACGTGATGATGGCTGCTGATTGTTGTTGCACTGGTGCTGCGGCACTACCAATGCAATGCCAAAGGCCGAGTCAGAGGCTGCTTCCAGCGCATTAGCAGGCTGCACTCTGGCAAGCACCTTGCTTCGTGACCCGTGACCTTGACTGCATACATGTGTGCACTTGTACACGTGACGCACAACACACCGCCAACAAATCCGGCACGTCGTCCACATGGCTGGCCAATCACAAGATCACTGAGCAGGTAGAGCAACTTGCTTGTTTGAAACAACGGGATACCAGAGCTCAAAAGACAGTGCAAACCTCCAGATGAACTTGTAACCAATCACAGCTGTCCCGTGATGCTAGCGCAGCTCCCACTGCTGCCGCTGCTGCAACTTGAAGCAGCTAGGGCCGGGTCCACCCATCACCCCTCAGCAACTGGGCCGCATTGCTGACCACCACCCTTAGCAACTGCGCCGTACTGCTGCCCAGAACTCCTTCACATGCTCGTCTGTCACCTGCTCACAGTCATCCACCCGCAAGTTCTGCAGGCGAGACAGCCCAGTCAGCAGCATCAAGCCGTCACGCGTCAGCCCAGCACTACCTGCAAGACCTAGCTCTGTGAGCAGTGTCAGCTGACCAATCGCTGCTAAGCACACCATGTCGCCCAGCTCACACCACCCCAGGTCAAGGTGCTGCAGCTGCTTCAAGCTGCAGGCCAGCAATGTTGCAGTCGTATCATCCACTGCGGCGCCCTGCCCTGCCAGCACGAGCCGCGTCAGGGCGGTGAGGGTTGACAGCGCCCGAGCGTCGCCAGGTACTATTGAGTTTGGCGCGATGACGAGGTGTTGAAGGTTCTTCAGGCCCGCTAGCTTGAGGCACACTGCCACTGGCCGCGCATAGCGATAGTACCCGCTGTCGGATGCCAATGCGTTGATTTGCAGCTTGGTCAGCTGCGTGCATGGCGCAACCGCATCCAAAATAGCTGCCACGCGGCTCGTCCGCGGCGCGGCATGGGTGATACCTACGTATGCAAACATCAGCTCGCGCAGCTGCGGCAGCTGCGCCCAGACAGCACCACCTACCGCTGCGTCATAAGGCAGGTGGTACTGCATGGTCAGGTGCTGCAGGCTTGGCAGCTGGGCCAGCTGCAGCAGCGGCTGCTGCTCTGTGAAGCCTACCACCAGGCTTAGGCGCTGCAGCTGCAGCGGCAGCACCGCCGACACGATGACCGCGGCGTCAACTGCCAGCAAGTGCAGCTGCTGCAGCTGCGATGGCAGCACTGATCCCACCGGCAGGTGCTGCCCAATTGTCAGCTGCTGCAGCTGCCGTAGGTTGGACAGGTGGAGAACTGGCAGGCTGTCATCGGTCTGCAGATCAAGGTGCTGCAGCGGCAGCGGCTGCAGCAGCAGCTGCTGCAACTCGTTCTCATCGCCCCACCACAGCCCAGACAGCCGCAGAGATGTCAGCCGGCTGAGCTGCGCCAGTCCTGCGAGGAATCCTTTCATCGGCTGCCGCTGCCACCTTTGTAAGCGCAGCTGCTGCAGGCTGCTCAGCCTCACAAGCACCGCCGACAGAGCGGCAGCATCTACCGCGCCACAGCATGTCATGCTCAGCTCCAGGTGTGTGAGGCTGTGTGCTGGCAGTGCAGCCAGCATGCCTAAGTCGCCTGGCTCTCCTAGGCACCTGCTGCTGAAGCTGGCCAGACGCAGGCCCTGCTGCTGCTGCTGCTGCTGCTGCTGCTTCTGCTGGCGCTTGGGGGTGCAAGTCCCTGCTGCAACTGCTGCCGTTGCTGTGTTGGCTGGAGGCAAGGCTGCTAGCTGCAAGGCCTGCCGCAGCAGCTGGAATGCCGTCCTGTAGTGCACCTCTGCCTGCAACCCGTGAATGCCTGTTTTCTGATCCGGCATTCTGCTGGAAGTGATGCTGATGCTCCTGACCAGGCCAGCATGCTGCTGCAGCCAGTCGCAGAAGCTGCCTAGCTGCAGCAGGCTGCTGTGCAGGTGCAGCTTGATGTCTGTGTTGCAGGCGCTGCACTGCCGCACTGCCTCCCTCCATGCCTTGCAGGCACGCGCTGCTGCACAAAGCACCCTGGGGTTGCTGCTGGCTGCTGGATGCTCTAGAGAGATGGCCAGAGCTAAAGATGCGCCAGATGGTTGGTGACTCTATATAGAAAGCAGACCAGCATTGTAGCAACAGCGGCAGCACAGCAGTAAGGCGTTGGCCAAAGCAGTAGCAGCGCCAGCAGTGCACTCCCCGTGCAGTTGTTCCCACAGCAGCAGGCTAAAGAGTGAGCGGTTTTGGACAGTTATATTAGATGTCAATGCCAATTTGCACTGGCATCATTTCCTAGTGTGATCCCACGCCACGCAGCTCACCTGCATGTTGCCGTGCGGCACAGGCGTGAAACCTTGTGATAACAGCAGAAGCTGGGGAGTCCATACGATACGATTTCGGTGGCAGTTGCTGTGAAGTCCTGTTTTCGGCACGCCTACCAAGCACACCGGAGTTGGTATCTGAAAAGTCTCAAAAAGGGTTTCGTCTGTTTAATCGCGCGCACAACTCCTGACAACGTCGAATGTTGCATATCAAGCTTACAATTGCACACGTATTTTTAAGTTGCCTGATGCGTAGCTGAAGCGGTGGACAGACGCTACGAATGGCTACTTACTGTGCAGCAGCCTCATCAGCTCTTGCAATCAACCATAGATGCTGCTGAGTCAGAACTTGCCTTCAAGGCACACGGCGTGTTCACTGTATCAGCAGTATATGGCACACCATCACCACACTGAACAGCAACAACCCCACCAGCAACAAAAGAGCAGCACAACCTTGGACTCAGTCTGAACAGGCGGTGTAACACGCACAAGCTGGACAGTGAAGCTGTTCGAACATAGCACACGTGTCTATCACCGTGACGGCGCAGGATACCTGACATATCAACCAATGCAGCGAACATCCTACAGCTTCCTGCAGGCCGTTTTATTGCTGTTATGGCTGCGTTACTGCTTTTGTCACCCTCAACACACGTTATGTGCATGCATTGTATGCAGCAGCGCTGACTATTCCAAGGAGATTAAGGGACGCATCCACATCAAACTTGCAAATCAGCAGCACCATAGCAGTGTAGCGCATTTTAGACTCAGCTTGTGCGCAGGCCAGCAGCCTTGGAGGCTTTCGACACTGGTACACCACCGCCAGACCCCGACCCTGGAAATGACAGCGCTGGCAGCGACATGAGGCCAAAGTTTATCTGGATGCTCTGCTTGGCTGCGCACAGGCTGTCACTCCCGCTGCTGCCAGTCACCTCGACAGCAGCAACAGGCAGCAGGGAGGGTGACAGATGCAGCTCATCTGTCAGCCCAGCTGAGTGCTGGGCAGGATCCCATGTGTATGCAGCGTCCATTCCTGCTGCTGCTTCATCATTTGCACCTGCAGCAGCTGCTGCTGCTGCCGCTGAACCTGGCTCTGCCCGCAGTGCTGCTGCAGCGGCTGCTATGGAAAGTGGCGTGTTGTCTGCAGCGTTTGAAGGCCCACCCCTGAGTGGCAGCGCCAGTGGCTTGCTGCTGTGCCGCTTCTGCCACATCTGCTGCTCTATGCTCAGCACACGCAGCTCCTGCGAGGCAAGCACATTTGCAAATCACACTGCAGCATCACTGCACCATATGTATACTCTTCCTTAGTGACCGTGCTGTATGCTCCACAGCATTGAAGGTGCTTTATTTTGCATATCCTTGGTCCTCAGAACCCACGAGCCATACAATTTCGTCCTTCTCCCGTACAGCAGCAACAGCACATGCTAAGCTCTCCAGGCATCGCTTGCAGCCATGCAAGTTTGGCCAGCATGCGCTGCCACTTAAGGATTAGTTGCGGCGAGACCCACATCCACTGGCGACACAGCAGACTATCAAACACGCTACTAGCCCACTCCAGCTGCTGGCCACTGCTGCTTGCCCAGACCACAAATCACATGCAGATCACCCCCTGGAAGCCCTGCCGCACATCATGGAGGTCACTGAGGCACATCCTGGCAGTACAACACAGATACACATAACAGTCCTCTTCACAAAACAAGCCCAGGCCCCCTGCTCCCACCTGGAAGCCCTGCCGCACATCCTGGAAGTCCCTGAGGCACGGCTGCCTGTCCATCCTGGCGCGCCACTGCTCTGCACGGCTTACAGACACCTGCACCAGGAAACAGCACAGACTCAGGCTTTACCAGCAGGCTTCACCGGCAGGCTGTGTCAGCTCAGGATGGAGCTCCTCAGGCGCTGCCCGTAGTGCCTGGTCATACTCCCGCTCCTGGAAACACCATTAGGACGATGCCAACGCACAAGCTCTCTACTTGAAGCGAGCGGATGCACAGGAGCAACAGCATGGAATGAGCATGATGATCACACAAGACACTCCTGCTGTTGAATAGAAAGTCCTCAGCGGCTTGCAAACATTGCTTTTCAATCAATTTCAAAAGGTGCTTGCCTGCGGCTCCAGGCCCATCAGCGCTGCGCTGCCCCACAGGTAGGCCAGGTAGGCAGCCTGCAGCGCCAGCTCACCAGCCTCCTCAGGAGACAGCAGCGCAGCCAGCAGCGGCAGCCCACAGCCCTCCTGCAGCAGTTGGCACACCAGGCGCGGCAGGACTACAACTGTCACCTTTGTTGCCACTTGCAAAGTGAACACACGGTGCAGAGGGTTGCAGTCGTTGTGCAGGGTTTTCACGTGTTCAACAGATGTCCCTCTGCTAACTGGCACTGCAAAGCCGTGATCAAGCACTGCAACCGTGGGGCTGTAGTTTCAGGTGATGCCGTCCTTGAACAGCAGGTGCTGCTGTACACATGCAAGCCAGCACATTCAGCAGGATGCAGGTATGCAGTCAAACAGCTCCAAATACATACATAGTCACCTGCGCGGCTGGTGGCAGCTGCAGTGTGGTGCGCCGTGCAGCTGCCTGCTGCGACAGCGCTGCCATCACTGCTGCCTCCACTCCTAGCTCCTGCAGCTGCCTGGCACCCCGCTCGATGCCCACCAGATCAGCAGCAGTGGGGTGCGGGCTGCAGCGCATAAAGCAGCAGATGCCGATGTCATGTGCAGTAATGTGCTATATATACCACAGCAGCTTCCGGCTGGCTTGTGCAGGAGGTACCACCATGTTATGATTGGCAGAAGCAGCCACTCAGCAAGCAGTGTGAAGGGGGTGGCATTGCTGACTGGCCCACCTGGTGGGAAATGTGCCTGTCCCTGCAGCTTTTGACTGCCAGACAGGGCAAGCCGCACTGCTGCTGCTGCTGCTGGCATGCCCATACAAAGCTTGTTCCTGCAGGATGCAGCGCAAGCACAACACCAATCACAGCAGTTCAAATCAGCCCAAGCGCCATCCGAAAGACGCGTGTCTGCTGCACAACGCTGCAACAGATTAGCCAAGCAATTTGCAGAGGTGTGAGCACAGCCCTGCCCTGTGCGCAGCAGATACCGCAGTGCCAAGTCGCACCTTGCGCTGCTGTAGCAGGGCGCAGACGTGCTGTGCTGACTGTACAATTGCGCTGGTGGGTGGTGCGAGAGCCCTCCAGTAGGCAGCTTTGCTGGCAGCAACCTCTGCATACAGCCCAAACTGGTGTGCCAGCTCCTGCACAAATTAAATTTAAAATATTCAAAATATTCTGTTTCAGCATGCTGTGCGTCAGATGCTTTTGCTGGCGGCTGCATGTGTGCAGAGTGATGCTGTATGGACTGGCTGACAAGCGGCAGCACCTGCTCCAGCATCACCTGTCATACGTTCAGAAACAATTATTGCAATGCTGCCGATGTTGCTACCATAGCAGCAGTAGGGTTAACATGGTGCCAGAACCCACATGTAACTATCCTTCATCATAGCACGAGTAGGGGCACCATGCTGCACCACCCCCGCGTGCAATGCTCGAGCTGCTGGATGCAGTCAAGCCTATCCACTTGCTGGCATCAGCCATGGCCATGCCGCCTCACCCAGTAGTGTGCCAGCCATGCACACTGCAGCGCTGCCGCCTCGACCTCCTCAGGCTGCAGCAGCACCGCCTGCAAGGCAGCTGACTCTGCAGGGCAGGCAATGCAACAACAGCGGCTTTGAAGATTGAGCAGAAAAAGCAAAACTTGCAGGAAACCGGGAGCATGTGTGCTGGCACCAAGTGGCCTGTGCAACTGCTGGTGCAGGTTGGACGCTGCTGTGCTTGTCCTTTCTTAGAATTTACGTTGCACAACATCAAGGTGGCCACATAGCCGCTAGCACAGGTGCAACACAAGCATCACATTCTTTACAGGAAAACTCTACTGCCGTGATCTGCAAAAGAAACAATGTACAGTATGCGGAGCACACCTGCCAAACACTGCGCGCGGGTGCAGGGTGCATCTGCTTCCTGCAAGGCATCCCTGGGGCTGCTGAGCTCATCCTGCTGCTGGCCTGAAGATGAGCGAGACTGCAGCAGCTGCCTGCAGGACATGGAGAAATAGACTGTATCATTCAAGCAGTGTCATTCCCAGCCCAGTCCATGCACTGTCACACCCGCGGCAGGTGTGCTGTGTCACTGCAGCTTGCAGAACCATAGCTCGTATGAGTGGCTGCGTGCCCTCCATTCGCGACACGGTGGCTGGACAAGCTGATCTGCAGCTGCACATACATAGCATGCAGCGCTGTGTCACGATGCACAGCTGCAGCCTGCAAGCTCTGCCCTCGCACCTGTGCTGCTGCCCCAGCTGCCCCTCTGCCAGCTGCAGGCGTGCAGCCAGCTCAGCGTGCTGCCCTCGCAGCAGCTCCAGCTCAGCCCTCAGCAGCGCTGCCTCCTTGGTGGGGCCCGTGCGTTGCTGCAGCAGCAGGGTTTGCCGCAGCAGGGTTTGCGGCAGCAGGCTTTTGTTGTTGTTGTTGTTGTGGGGCCACAACAGCTGGAGGGGTGTAAAGAGGGGAGGGCATGGCAGGCAACGAGCGCAACCCTGCTGCTGGTGTGACAGCAGCAACAGCTGCTGCTGCACTGCAGTGTGACAGCAGCAACAGCTGCTGCTGCACTGCAACGGCTGTGTAGCCGCAGCTGGCTGGCAGCTTCCAAAGCTGCCGTTGACCAAGGCGCCGCTTGCCTTTTGCAGGCTTCTGCGTCTGCAGCCCCAGCTGTAGGATGCTGTGTTTGTGCTGCTGTGCGCGCTGTTATTGTTGTTGCTGCCGCAGTTGGCCATCAAACTGTTGCGCTCACCTGCAGGTCTGACTTGATGCTGAATGACCTGAAGTTGCTTGACAGCTCCCCGCTGAGAGCTCTGCTGCTGCTGTTGGCGCCGTCATGCTCAAGCGCCGCCTGCAGGCATCGCGGAAACACGCTTACCATATGCACTGAATGAACAGCGCGCATGTTTTGCGTGTGCATTACTGCAACGCATACTGTGCTGTTCCTGATGACATGATGAGGTGGGCCCTCAGTTGCTTTGTATCCAACCATGGTGGGGCCTTTGAGCGCAGTTTTCGGCATCTGCTGGGGGTGGCATACCTTGCAGGAATCGCCTGGCTTGCGGCCGGTTGCTGCCTGCATGGTTTCCTTGAGCAGGCCTATGGCAGCATAAGACGGCCCTGCAAGCATAAGGTGGCACACTATGTAGGATGCTGTCAAAGGTATCCTGACATGAGTACCACAGAACAGGAAGGCAACACACTCGCTGCCACAGCCGCAGCGCGATGATCACCTGACTTGCTCGCTTTGCTGCGCCCAGCGCTTCTGCCACCGCCAGATTCAGGCTCGGAGGCATCACTCATGCTTTCTCCTGCTGTAGATGCAGAAGGGCTGTATCCCAATCTCTGCAAACTTGAATTAGGCGCAGGACAGCAGCCCCAGCCAGCAAGTTGACTCAAAGTTTCAGAGCCCAGCCAGCCTGTGCTGCCTATATTGTTGCACAGGTTACTGATTGCATGGTTGAAGTGGCCTGCAACTATCTGGGTTGGGAAGCGATGCTGAGAAAAGTGCGGAACTCCTTGCCCTAGTGGTGAGTTGACATGGCATGCCGAACCCGCAGGACTGGTACCTTGGCAATTTATAGCGCATCAAATTCATCAGAACGCTGCCTTCAACCACCACCGCCACGGTAACACCTGCCGGGTAAAAAAGTAACTGTGTGGTGTGCTGAGCATACTGAGGAATCTTACCTTCTACCCTGCAGGTCGGCCCGACATACCTCCTTATCACATCGATTTTGCAACGTTGGGCGCAGGATTCCTGTCAACAGCTTGGTCGCAACGGCCATCAGCACTGCACGTGCTCGATCCCGTTCCAACCAACGCTCATTGTCGTCTCTCCACGATGGTAAAAGCGCTTCTAAGCTTGCTGGTAGCGTGCATGCTGCTGGCAGGCGTTGTGGCCAGGCCAACCCCACCTAGCAGCGAAGAGGAGAAGCAAGTGCAAAGCGTGGTGGCCAAGGCGAAGCAGGCTGGCTACAAGAACACAGAGCCATTGATTGGTATTCTTACGCAGCCATGCAGCGACTGCCCGGGCAGGTACGTACGCGGATACAGGCTGCCAGGCTGTAACCACGTGAAAAGTAGCTGCTCACGGTACCCGGCGAGCTGACGGCGTTCCATGGCACGTATCGCAGGTCCTACATCGGTGCTAGCTATGTGAAGTGGGTGGAGTCTGCTGGAGGTCGTGTGGTGCCCATCAGGTGAGCAGCCAGCTGCAGCAGAAGGGTAGTTGCAAGCTGCTTGGCAGTACACAGGAAGCGCTGACTGCTGAATGCCGTTGCTGCAGGTTCTACGCATCAGACAAGGAGCTGTACAGGCTGTTCAAGTCTGTGAATGGTCTGGTGTTGCCGGTGAGTCAGCATTCAGGATGGCCGTGAGCAGCAACAGCAGCAGCACACGCAGTCGTGCACAACCTTGCTGCACCAGATCAGCTGCATGTTGCAGTCATACGTCTCCTGCAGGAGCAGTGCATGTTATGCTATCGTGCTATAGCTGTCCTTAGGATAGCTGATCAACATGATACCTTGGAGGCACTACAGGAGATTACTCTGTTCACCAGATCAAACAGCGGGTTTCACACAAACATCTGCTGCACCTGCCGCAATGCCTGTTGCCCTGCGCTGCTGCTGTCCCTTGAACGCTTGCACCCTGCAGGGCGGCCTCACCTGGTTGTGGCTGGATGCCCCCTACGTCATCACAGCGCGCAAGCTGTTCAATTGGGCCATCCAGGAGAATGACAAGGGCAACCCTTTCCCTGTGAGTGCCAGGCAGCAGCAGCAGCAGCACAGCCGCACTAGATAGTATGCGCAACAGCCCACAGGCCCTCTCATTGGTTGCTGCTTGGCTGCCAGCGTCACCAAGTGCCTGCTGCACACCAGGGTTAATAAACACGTAAACAATTGCTTCCTTCCTAAACCTATCGCGCCCCTCTCTTATTTTCTTCGCTACACGCATACCGATCCACGGCACCTGCCTGGGCTTCCAGCTGCTGCACATCCTGGCCTCTGATCTGCCTCTGACCAAGTCCATTGTATCCCTCTGCCTCTCTCTGCTCAAAACATTGCCATGCACAGATCCACGGCACCTGCCTGGGCTTTCAGCTGCTGCACATCCTGGCCTCCAACGTGTCCCGCAATGACCTGCTGGTCGAAACAGACAGCGTGAGCCACCCCAGCACGCTCATCTGGCCGGCTGACGGCGCGGAGCAGCGCAGCCGCATGTTTGGCAGCCTGCCGGTGAGAAGCAGCAGCTCGTGCCATTGATCTGGTGTCTGGGTGCATGTAAAGATGGACAGTCTAGCATGAAAAATGCAAAGCTGTGCACCTTCAAGCATAGCTGGACCAGGAGTTTGGCATGTGTAGAGCTGGGCAAGAGTGCTTGCGTTGCTTGCAAAGGTTGTAGCGCAGCCGCATGTTTGGCAGCTTTGGCAGTGAACGGCGTCCTGCAACCAGCCGCGTGTTTGGCAACCTGCCGGTGAGCTGGACGCTCAACACAACAGAAGCTGCAGCAAGGTGCTGTGGATATGTTTGGAGAGTCTGGCGCCAATTTGCAAGCCATGCTTGCAGATCCCTCACCTGTCGCAGGCCAACCTGCACGCCAAGCTCGCACAACCCATCTGGGCCACTTTTACACTCTGCCTTGAGTTTCACGAGTTTCTCTGGTACTGAAACCCGCTGTGTTTGTGCCCTGTTTCTGTGATGCAGGCTGACCTGCACGCCAAGCTTGCGGATCCCACCCAGAACATCGTACTGCCTTGTCCTCTGTTCAGGTCATAACCATTGCTAAATCCTGCCAGCAATAGCACTGAATCCCTGAATCTGCTCCATTTCCCTGCCACAGGCTGACCTGCACGCCAAGCTTGCGGACCCTACCCAGAACATCGCGCTGCAGAACCACGAGTACGGCATGCCTCCTGCCTTCTACCAGCGCTGGCCTGTGCTGGGCCAATGGTACAGCATCCTGTCCACCAGCAAGGACAGGAACGGCCTGGAGTACATCAGCACAATGGAGGGCAAGAAGTACCCCTTCACAGGTGAGAGGTCGGGTTTGTTGATGTCAGGGTAAGCAAGGCTGCTTTTACAGACTTGACCAGGTGCAACTGCTTGCAGCCAGCAAAGTTCACAAGAAGGGCTACAAGCAGGCTCATTGGCAAGCGTGCATGCACCATGAGTGCGTTCGCACACTCTCTTCGTCGCATGGCGTGTTGTGCCTGTCACAATCAGCAGTTGGTGCCTGCAATGCACCGTATGTTCTTTTTGCACCTCTTTGCAGCTAGTACCTGTCGTTCTCAGGCTTATGCCGAGAGTCCTCCCACGCACTTGTTCCTGACTTCACTCATGTTGTTCTGTTTCATGTTGTGCGGCGCACAGGTGTGCAGTGGCACCCCGAGAAGCCCACCAGTGAGTTTGTCATCCTGGTGCTGTTTGCTGAATTGAACGCTTTGATCCACGTGCTGTTTCTATTTATGCCCCGCAGGCGTGCAGTGGCACCCCGAGAAGCCCACCAGTGAGTTTGGCATGCCAGAGATCCCCCACACGCTGGACGGCGTGCGCGTGGGGCAGCATGTGGCCAACTACTTTATCGACACAGCACGCTACAGCAGCCACAGGCCTGAGAGTAACGAGGAGGAGCTGGCCATGCTCATCTACAGCACGCCTCCGGTGTTCAGCGCACGCTTCGAGGTGAGCGCTTGACAGGCTGGCTGTTATATGCGAGTTTGCTGGCATGTTTGAAGCAAGCACAATGCTGAGGAGGATGGTTACAAACGTGCAGACCTCTGCTCTTGGGTTCTTCGAGTGGATTATAGCAGTCTGTTTGGAGAAGGTGAAGGTTCGGACATGTGCTTGGTACCTAGCAGAGTGACAGCAGCCACAGGCCAGAGAGTAATGAGGAGGAGCTGGTCATGCTCATCTACAGCACACCGCCTGTCTTCAGCGCGCGCTTCGAGGTGAGAGCAGGGCTATAATAATTGGCTGCTACTTGCGGCTTTCCTGGCGGGATTTAAGCAAGCATGGTGCAGAGGACTTTCACTATCAGCTTGCAGTCCTCCACACTTGGGTTGACAGGGAATGCCTACAACACGGGTGCTTGACACATAGCTGTGAACCAGCCAGCAGGCGGCACCGTCTGGCGGGCGTGAGGTGCAGCCGTGTGTGTTATGATCTGTGTGCTGCCAGCTGCCAGCCCGCAGCAGTGCGCTGCTGCTGCTCCTACCCTGCAGACTCACACATGTGCTTGCTGCTGCTGCTGCTGCTGCTGCTTTCAGACCATGGCCGAGGACAACTATGATGGACCCTACATGACCTACTACTTTGACAAGGTGCGTGCAGCATGTCGTGGCGTGCATGGCTTGTTGCTGCATGCTTACTAGCTTGTTGCTGCATGCTTACTAGCTTGTTGCTGCATGCTTACTAGCTTGTTGCTGTAAGAAACGGCTGCCACATGGCTTGCAGTGGCTGGCAGTGTATTCGGTCAGCGATAGGTGTCGAGTATGCAATCAATGTGCTGATGTCTTGTTTGCCGTGCTGCTGCCCCTGCAGAAGACTCACCCTCCCAGTGGCCCCGATGTTGCTGCTGGACAAACCATCATAGGTATCAAGTATGCAATCAATGTGCTGATGTCTTGTTTGCCGTGCTGCTGCCCCTGCAGAAGACGCACCCTCCCAGTGGCCCCGATGATGATGAGCACGAGGGTGGCGGTGACCCTGACAGGCTCAGCAGCAGCAGCAGCAGCAGCAGCGCAGCAGCACACAGGCTGCAGCGCTCGGACCTCCCCAGCAGCAGCAAGCGCCGCAGCCAACAGGTGGTGGAGGCATGAAACATGAACATATACATATTCATTGCTGTGACAAGCACGCGTGGTTCAGGCGTGTGAGCATCAGACTGCAAGTGTGCAAAGTAGCGGGAGAGCTTGTTCACATTTGTTATCTGATCCGGAACCCTTCAGCTGTGCTGTGTGCAGCTGTGCTGGTAGTTCGTGTTGCGCATCATGCACCGTCATGGTGCATTGGAAGAGCGCCCGTGGGCAGCGGCCTCAGCGGGTGGCAACTGTGTAAGAGTTGCAGCTGAAGGGTGCTGTTTGCGCAGCTGCCGTGGCTGTGGTGTTGAGAAGTACGGGCCACAGGTGTCGGTTACACAGCACTGCAATGGTGAGCTGACTTTGTTGCCATTCTATGACGACCATGTGATTTGAGTGTATAAGAACGAATTTACACATCCTCTGAGTCCTCACGGACCGCCGTGGATGGGAAACTGCGAAACTGAGTGTGCTGTGGCACCTTGTTATGCATGTTGTGCGCACAGCTGAGCTGTAACATGATCAAATCACGAGATGAAGGATGTGATGTTCATCTGTCGAATCCTTTCAACTAGGGATGCCATCCATTGACGGTCAAGCCAAGGCAAGCTCTGGTCTGATCATGACAGCCGCTAAGTCATCAGGTTACACCCCAACTGTCCCACCCCACCATATCCATGCTTAACAACCCGCCATACCTCGAAGTGCAAACCCCCAGAACCCCAGCCACGACAGCTGCCTGGAACAAGTACTTGATGGAAACAATGGGTGCGCAGGAGAGGCACAAATCGGCAATGACAAAGGAAGGAAATGATCCAGCAATCTGCCCAGCATGACAGACACAAGCAACGCCTCCTGTACACCTCCCCATAGGGCTAGCTAGCAAACTCCAGCATTGCACCATGCAGCAGCAAACACCAGCTGCTGAAACATCAGCCCACAAACGGTTCGAAGCAATGCAAGACAGGCACCTAGACGCTGGCAGGAGCAATCCTGCACACCGGCAGCAGCCACTGCAGTACGCCTGCGTGCTGGCTGCTCTCGTTTGACTGCCAACCACCTGACACACACACAACAGCCACGGCACGCAGAGCACAGGCGGCAATGCATGCAGCTCTGCACCCCACTTCGGCAGTCAAAACGCATACAGGCAATGTGCAGCGCAAGCCAAGCGAGTGAGTATGAATGCGCCAGGCTGTGGCACGCTAAGCGAAAGAAGTGCCACAGCAGCAGCAGTAGAAGCAGCAGCAGCAAGTGCTCTGCACGAAGCACAGTACCACCAACTCAATGGCAGCAAGCTCGTGCCACGGCAGCTGTATACAGCTACACAACAGGCTCGCAGCAGAGCAGCAGTGCTGTTGCGCAAGCCTCACTAAGCCACTGGACTCGATTCTCGCAGCGGTTCCTGGGGTTGGTTGCTGGAGCCACAATCATCTGCCGTCTGGTGCTGTGTAGTGGATTCGCAGCCGTGCAGGTATGGCTCTAAGGCAAGCAGCTGATACCAGAGGCCGCACTCCAGGGCATACATGCACATCCACACCGTTTGCCTTGTCTCCGTACTGCTTGCACAGACACACAGATGCACAGATACAGACAGCACCCGCGGTGGCAACAGCTCTTCCCGTCAGGACAACAGCATGAAGCCAGTGCACGCCATGTCAAACACATGCTTCCAAGGTTTGTGTGAAGCTGCCGTGCAGTGCTGCTGCGCCATTCACTTGCAAGATGACAAAAGCGCGGCGCATCAAATGCTTAGCAGCCGCAAAACAGAGCTGCCAGCCCTCCTCAACCACAGACTGCTCCAGGATCTGTAAAGTGCTTTCAAAGAGAAATAACGTAACAATAACGCCTATGACATTGCCATGCACACCTGAAATTGGTGGTGTGACACGCAGCCTGCCTCCCCAAAATCGCCATACACCCACCCCCTAGCAAGAACCACCACCACCATCATCCCCTAGCAATTGTGCAGGCAGGACCTTGAGCACGTGCCTGCCCCCACCCCGCTATGCAATGCACAAGAAGCGCGCATGAAACTAGAACGGTTAGAATCCTGATGCCAGCTAGACACAAAACTCAAACTCCAAAAAGGCCCAAGCGCAGCTGCCGTCCTGGAGCTCTGTTGTGCCATGCACCCTCAACCCTGTGCACACAACGCCGCAACACACAACACTGCACTCGCGTGCACATACATACATACCAAGGTGAGCCGTGGCACCTCCAACTGCAAGCTATGTGCAGCGCTACACCCTCCTATACCAGGCTTTGAACAGCAGCCACATGCGAGGTGCAAGGACAGGCCCGCTGCAACGACCACCACATACATCAAAAAGCGACGCAATAATGCAGCTATGTAATGCTTTTGACCACACAGTGCTTCACCATGCTTCACCATGCACACCATGCAAGGCTGCAAGCTAGCTGTGCCCGTTGCAGCGCATTGTGCATCTGTGCGTAAGATGTGTCTTGCGAAGCGAACCTGCTGAGCATCATGTAGCTGGCATTGCTGTGTGTGTATGTGCGAAGCATCTGCTGCTGTATCCTGTAGCTCAACATACACGCAGCCGCCGTAACACATGTTGCTGCGCAGCTATGTACGCCAGGCCACGCAGAGCACAGCACAGCCCTGCTGCTGGATCTTGCCATCCCTCAATGCGTCCTCAGGCTGCCTCAAGGATCCTATCAAACAGCCACACGGCGGCTGGCACTTGTGCAGCACACCGCCTGGGACATCTGACACACAGCGCCTAGAGATAAAGATAACTCCTGTCAGCGCAAACAACGCGTTAGGCAGTGCTGTGTGCAGTCAAGTGAGCCGCCCAGATCCTGCGCAGAGCCCAGTGGAGTGATCCGGCTGCTGGCAATTGCACAACAAAGATGCAGCCGAAAAGCACTGTAGCCACCGTGCTGTGCGCGTGCCTTGCCTCACAATGCAGGCGGTGCTGTCAAACAAGTCCTTGCCTCTTCCTAACGCGCGTTAAAGAGCTGTCGTATTGCCAACAACCCGGGCACATGGCAGCAGCAAGCTTTGCCTAGCCGCAGCTCTGGCCTAGACACAGCGCCATCCGCGCAGACAGTCGCGCAAAAAGCCAGCCTACACTGAATGCAGCGCTGCTGCACAGCCTGGCATGTCTAGTCTTTAAGAAGCACACTGTCTTCGTATCCCACGACATCATGAGAGTGCAGTTTCACCGGTCATCAAAATGCTGGAAAGGGTGGGACCAGCCACCACGAGCATCAATCGAATCAAGCAGCCACCAGCTCTGGCTGCACCTCAGCAACAGCAGCTGGTGCTGCAGCAGGCACTCCCTCAGCAGATGCCGGAACTGCTGCCTCTGCAGGTGCTGCTGCTGCAGCTGCGTCATCTGCAGCAGCAGTAGCAGCAGAGGCAGCTGCAGCTGCTGCTGGTGCATCCTCACCGGCTGCTACCTTATGGCTGTCTGGTGCTGCAGCAGCAGCAGCAGCAGCAGCAGCAGGCTGCTCTGCTGCTGGCTCGCTGCTAGCTGCCACATCCGCTGCAGCTGCTGCCGCTGCTGCTGCTGCTGCACCTTCGGCTGGCTGCTCGGCGCTGGCACCCTCCGCTGCTGCTGCTGCAGCTGCTGGCGCAGTGCCGTTCTCCTGTGCCAGCCCAGCATCACCTGCCGCTGCTGCTGCCGCTGCATCAGCCGCCTTGCCGCCCTCCTGCGCCGCCGCCGCCACTGCATTCGCCGCTGCCGTACCCACTGCACCCGCCTGCCTGTTTGCACTACCTGGCCGCTGCTGCCTGCCGCCGCGTGCCTCCTTATCTTCCTTTTCGCCCCGCACTGGGGTCTTTGAAGGTGACACGCGCAGCGGCAGCGAGCCCAGTAGGGCCCCGCTGCAGTTGAGGGCTGCCATGGCTGCCTCTGCCTGAATGAACTCAATGAAGGCGATGCGCGTGGAGTGCGCCAGGTCACCCAGCAGCCGGATCTTGTTGACTTTGCCTGCAGGGCAGTTCAAATCACAGACACAGGGTGGTGTGTTGAGTGTAGGCACAGGACGATTGACATGGCAGAATGCAGCAGGGGCACATGCATGCACGCGAGCGAGGCCACCCAGCAGCCGGATGTTGTTGGCCTTGCCTGTGGATTGCAGTGACATTTGCGATTGTGTTGACACAGGCAGCACACAAAGGCGGTTCAACAAGACAGCAGCAATACAGCAGCAATACAGCAATACAGCAGCAACACAGAAGACGCATGTATGCTTGCAGCGCGTGCTGTGCTATGCTGATTGACTCAACACGAGGAGTCATGTGTTGACTGGCTGCTCCTTCTGCTGCAATGCTCAACATATGAACGGTGGTGAATAGCTGTCAGTGACGAATTCAAATGCAAGTATCCTGCACCCTGCAGCGCAGCACTCACCGCACAGCTGCTCGAAAAAGTTGCGCACATCCTCCCGCTCCACCTTCTTGTCAATGTTGGCCACGTACACCGTCCTGCAACATGCAACATGCAACAAACACACACAATGCATGGCTCAGCATCAGCTCCACGACTGCTAACAACTCCAGGCAGCCACGGTGCCCAACAGTACGGAGATGAAGCGCACATGCAGTCACATGCAGGTACAGCAGCCACCACGTCATGCTGACAAAAAAGCGGCTCGCCGTACATCTCGCCAAACGATGTGTCATGCGACTTGCCGCATACACCATGCCAGGTTAGCAAAGTGACGCAAGCAGCCGCGCCTGCCGCACCGCTCTAGCTCCTCATGGGTCCCGCCACCACCTCAGAAACCATAGCCGACACAATTTGCCGGCCAACCTGTGATACAGCCCGCCAGATACGGCCTGCCAGGCCAAACCACTGCACGCACCTGCTGCAGCGCTCCAGCTCCTCGTGACTGCGCCGCACGAGCTCCTTGTTGACCGGCACAATGGCCGTCTTGCAGTACTAGCCAGATACTACTTGCAAGATACAACCTAGAGGGGCCAACCCGCCGCACCTGCAGCAGCGCTCCAGCTCCTCGTGCGGTATCAGCTCCTTGTTGCCCACAGCGCGGTATCAGCTCCTTGTTGCCGACACGATGGCCGTCTTGCAGTACTAGCCAGATACTACTTGCAGAATACAACCTAATGGGGCCAATCCGCCGCACCTGCTGCAGCGCTCCAGCTCCTCATGGCTGCGCGGCATGAGCTCCTTGTTGACTGGCACGATGGCCGTCTTGCTGGGCAGCACGCGCAGCTGGCTGGTGCCCAGCGTGCAGCCGGTCTTGTTCAGCGCCTGGCGCAGGCACGCAGCACAGGCAGCAGCGGACAACCAGGCAGACAACACATGAGACAGCAGGCAACGGAGTACTGCAGCTGGCTATTAGCAGGAACGGCAGTAGGCTTCAAGGGCAAGTTGCAGCATGCGGACGCTGTGTGACACCTTGCAGAGTTTCCTGCAAGCATGAACTTTCTGACCAGAGAGCGGCCAGTGTGTGACAGGCGAGTTGTCGCAACCAGGCACTCAACTGCAAGCACAGCAGCTTCCTGCAAGCAGAGCTGCGTCCTGCAAGCATACCACCACCCTGCCATGCCAGCCGGCACCACACACGCACGTATCGTCCATCCGCAGGGCTTTAAGTCAGCACAGCAGCAGCAGCAGCAGCAGCTCACCTCCTGTGCTCCCGCCTCCTCCAGGAACTCGATGAAGGCGAAGCGCATCGCGCTGTTGGGGTCGCCGCAGATGCGGCAGTCCATCACAGTGCCGCAGTCAGCAAAGAACGTCGCCAGCGACTCCTCAGTCACCTGCAGCAGCCGCATGCATGCGCAAGCACACGGCATGTATCCGTAAGCGCCGGCCGTTGCTACAGCGGTATTGTCAGGGACACAGTGCCTACTTCAAGCAGCAGGGCAAGCGTGCTCTTACAGGGTGCTGCCTGCGCAGCTGCACACATAATACCGTCCAGAACCCATAGGCAGCATGGCTGTTTGCAGCTGCAAGTTTACAGCTGCCACCGAGGCTGCTTGCAGGATAGCTCATTATGCTCGCATCACAGGGTTTGTGATCCACATCTACCGGCAACCCATCAGCTTGCAGGATTAGTGTATTCAAGCAACTTGTTGCCAGCGACCCAGGCAGTGCTGCTGGATTTGGCGGTGACTCTCACTGCAAAATACAACAGCGCCGCCTGGGTCGCTGGCAACAAATTGCTTGTTACACTCGCAGGATTGGCTTACACGCACCTGCTTGTCAGCTCAGGCCTGACACGTGCTTGCAGGAAAGCGCCACGTGCTTGCAGGAACTGTCGCATCCCCTACCCACCTGCTGGTCGATGTAGCTGATGTACACAGTGCGCTTCACATTATCTTCCAGGCCCCGCTGCACCTTCTTGCGGCGCTGCTGCTGGCCCGGGCCCTGTTGGCCCTGCTGCGCTGGGCCCTGGCGGTTGTCCTGCAAGGGACCCCCTCGGCCAGGGCCCCTGCCACGGCCACCATCTCGTGGGCCCATGCCCCCACCCTGATGGTGGTTGCCTGGGCCCCCAGCTGGGTGCCCGTAGGGCCCGTTGCCATTCAGCATCTGGTGCGGATGGCCAGCCATGCCCTGCGGCGCCATGTGCTGCTGGTGCATGGCCGGCTGCTGCTGCCCGCGCAAGCCAGGTGCTGGAGGAGCATAGCCGTAGCCGTATGCGCCTGGAGGAGGCCCCCGCTGCTGCGGTCCGCCATAGTACTGTCCTTGGCCAGGGGCGCCCATCATCTGCTGCTGTGGGTTGAGCATGAGGTTGCTCTCGATGCCCTGGGCCAGGTGTGCCACGCTCTCCTGCTCACCTCCCTGCCATCCATCTGCTGGGGGCAGCCCAGCAGCGTGGTATGCAGGAACGGGAGCAGCAGGCAGCCCGTAAGGCACATAGGGCATCGCTACTGCCGCGGGCATCCCGCGCATGCCGTAGGCTGGAGCATTGTAATCCGGGACAAATGGACCACTCATGTAGCCCTGCTGCTGCTGATTGCCGCTGCTGCCTTGTTGGAATTGAGCCATGCTCGAGCAGCTGCTCTTTATTACTGACACGGCAGCGACGTGGTGTGCAGTAGCCAATAAAGGCTGCAGGTAAAGACGTCCGTGAGATCAGTATCGCGTGCAAAGCACAGCAAGGCCCCTGACGGGCAAGAGCACTGCAGTGTTCTCAGCTGTGCAAGCGAACGCCAGATGTCGATCAATAGTTTGATCTGCAGAATCCAAGACACGCAATTGTCGTGACTAGGCGCGGCACACCAGCTGTAAGCAATGCCGAGTGTTCTGAGTGCGGGGTAACACATCCAGGGCTGTCAGCACCTTGGAACGTTACTGCAAAACAGTTTATCAAGGATGTAGCTTTTTTCATCTGCTTACAGGGGTGTCCACCAGCAATTTGTCTGCATCGGGCCAACGGAATCCAGAGCGACCTGCACGGCGCGCTGTACACGCTGAATACAACCAAACCATCTGCAAGCAAGCCATGTTTTTAACCTGAGGTCATGAGGCTGTAGCTGCCGGCAGCACTCAGAGCTGGGGTAATTCCCGCGAGAGTTGCCGGGATGCTACCAAGCAGCCCTGATAGACCTGCTAAAACATAAAGCAATATTGTTTAGCTGAAATACAGGCTTCAAAAGGCGTTTGCAGCTGTGTTGTTGAAAGGCCATGCACAGTGAACTGCAGAGAGAGGATCCAGCTGCGAGGAACGCGACGGTGAGGCCTCCTAAGCAGTCACACCGGCTAAACCTCAATTATCGATCAATTCGTCGATGCAAAGCGTCCAGGCAGTCGACAGCAAAGCAGTCTAGCAAGTGCAGCAAGTGGCCGCAGGCCTGCTACGCAGCGGCTCTCAAAGTGCACGGCAAGATGTTTACCTCAGCGCAAACACATGTACAGCAACTTCAGCAGCCGCTGAGCAGCGTGAGCACGCTGCAAGCCTGAACAGCACCCACATGCTGTTGGTCTGCGTCATCATGCAGCCACAGTGCTGGTGATGATGCGGTACACTACTGTCTCTTGTGGCGTGCTTCTTGACAGCAGGATGCTGCTTGTACCAGCTGCTTCCCCACGCAACCAACTCAACCCAACTGGCCTTGGCACCGCCAGCTTCACTCAGCAACCAGCTAGCACCATACGTGTAGTGACAAGCTGCCTGTGGCGGGGCCCCCCGCACCACTAGCATCAGGTTGAGGCTGCGCAGCAGCGCCAAGGCGGATTGCAACTGCAAGCCCTCATACACTGCACAATACACTGCACAACACCTGCTGCACAGTGAACCTCCACCATCAGCTCAAAAAAAACCATCAGCTCACTGCCCAGCAGAGGCGGTGGCGGTAACGAGCACGCCTGTAGCAGAGTGGCGACCGTGGCAACTGCTATACCATAACACTGCAGCACAAGACCACAAGCAGATAGTGGCCTGGTTATAGTGCTGCAATGATGGTCCATGCTACGCACTTCAAGTTAAGGTTTGCATGCACAGAAGCGCAAGCCATGTACATGTGCACAGCTGTGCATGACCAGCGGCCTTGGGATCCTGGCTTTGTCTAGCATTCGCCATTGTACATGCATGCCAGGTGCAGCAAGCAATAAACATTTAGCACTGTTTGACATGGTCGCAGGCACACAGAGTGACTGTGCAGCTGCCCACCCATACCTGTGCTCAAGCAGACTCCTCGCAGTACAGCAGCAGCAGCAGCTGCTGCTGCTGCTGCTGCTGTTTGTGGTGGTAGCGCTGATGTTAGTGATGATGGCTGCAATCCTCGGCTGTGTGGTTAGCCAGGCGTGGTGCGCTAGCGCAAGCGCTTGCTGCCATTTTGCGGTCAAGGCGTGCCAGCCACATCACGCATGAGCAGCCAGGTGCAGTACCATGCAGCTGCATCCAGCACCTCAGCCGTCGTCCCTGTGACAGCAAAGCAGCGAGCCTCTGTTGTACTGCCGCTGACAGCAGCAGCAGCAGCAGCAGCAGCAGAACTGGTACAAGGCAGCTGCAGCAGCCATGTCCTAGGCTGCCTCATATGCCTACCTGCTGCTGCTGCTGCTGCGGCTGCTGCTGCTGCTGCACCTGACAGTGCCTCAAGAACGCTAGCTACCTGCTGCTGCTTCTCTGCTGCTCCTGCTCCTGCTGTTGCTGCTGTGCTGCGCTGCGGCGCCGCAGTGGCTGCAGTCACAGCAACAGCAACGCTGTCAGCTGCTGCTGCTGCCTCATGTGTCCAAGCTGGGAAGGCAGCAGGGTCCAGCAGCTGACCTCCAGCATCAAGATCCATGCTGCTGCTGCTGCTGTCGCCGCTGCTGCTGCTATGTGCATGGCGTCGCTTCCTCTTGTGGCGATGTTTGCTGCTGTGCCGTCTGCGTTTGTGTGCCTTTCGTGCGCTTGCTGAGTCATCACTGCCCTCATCAGAACTGCCACTACTGCTGTGCTTGCGGCGTTTCCTGCCCTTCTGCTCATGCTTGCTGCGTTTCCTCTTCTTGCTGCTACGCTGTTTCTGCTGCTCCTTGTGGCGGCCGTCTGTGGGAGCAGCAGCTGCAGCAGCAGCAGCAGCAGCAGCAGCAGCAGCATAGCCTCGCCTAAGAGGCAGCTTTGAAGGCTGCTCAGGCCTAGCCTCACCGCCAGGTTCAGCAGCTGCTCCTTGCGGCTGCTGCTGCGGCTGCTGCTGCTGCTGTGCCAAATCAAAACTGCAGCCGAATGCTTTCACCACCTGGTTGGCTGCTTGAGGCCCATCAGCAGCAGCCAGCAGCAGCTGCAGCCGCAGCAGCCAGCCCAGCAGCAGCAGCTGCAGGTGCTGACGTGGCCAGTCTGCTGCTGAAGCTGATACTGCATCAGCCAGCTGCTTCAAGCCTGCTGCTTCTGCTGTGCCTTGCTTAGCTCCTCTAGCTCCTGCATCCTCTCCTGCTGCTGCTGCTGCTGCTGTTGGCTGCCCAAACAGCTGCTGTGCAGCCGCCACCAGCTGCAGCAGCTGCTCTGCCTCATCCTCCTGCTGCAGCAGAGACAGCAGCTGCTGCCTGCGGCACGTGAGTGCATTCACCAGCAGCAGCTGCTCCAATGACCATTGCTGTGTGCTGGGGCTCAGCACTAGCTCAGCAAGGTGCTGCACACAAGGCAGCTGACTGGCAGCTGCAGCAGCTGATGAGCCTGCTGCTGTTGTTATTTCAGCCGAGCCATTGAAGGCAGCTTGCTGGTCTAGCCATTGCCACACATTGCCCAGCTGCTGCTGCTGGCGCTGCCTGCCCTGCAAGCTGCTGTTCTGTGATACCCCCTGCTGCTGCTGCTGCTGCTGCTGCTGCTGGTGGTGTTGTGCCACTATGCGTGCAAAGGCCAGCAGCTGCTGCTGCGGCAGCAGCGGCAGCAGCCTGTTGCAGAGCAGCGTCCAGTCAGCGTCTGCCAAGAAGCTGCGCACCAGCTGCCTCAGGGCCGCATGGCGGGGTGAGCGGGGCTCATGCAGCAGGCGGTGCAGCTCCTGCAGGGCAAGAACAAAAGGAAGCGCTTGAAGGAAGGCACAAGAAGCAAGGGAGGACCAGCCTCAGGGCAGCATGGCTGGAGGAGTGGGGCTCGTGCAGCAGGCGGTGCAGCTCCTGCAACACAAGGGTCGGAGGAGTATTACTGGTTAGAGGACTTACAGTTGACCCTGTGTAAGGAGTGGGGCTCGTGCAGCAGGCCGTGCAACACAGCAACAAACAGAAGCGCTTGAAGGAAGGCACAAGAAGCAGGGGAGGCATGTGAGCAGGCATCTCCTCTGCACAGCCACCACACGCACATGCAGCAGCCTGCAAGCACCCTACCTGCAGCACGAGCTCGTGCTCCAGCGCCATCCACCGCCCGCCCCCGCCGCAGCCATCAGGCATCACTGTTCGGCTACAACACACCTGCAGCACTGCAACTGCCAAACGCACCTGCAGCACTCCAACCGCCAAACGCACCTGCACCACTAGCTCCGGCTCCAACGCCAGCCAATTCCCGCTGTTGCAGCAGCCGCCAGCAAACACACACAACACTGTACAGCAATGAACCACAAGCAGCACTGCGCAGCAACCCAGCGCACCTGCACCACCAGCTCCGGCTCCAGCGCCAGCCACTCCCCCGCTGCAGCAGCAGCGCTCCAAATACGCAGCACCCCACAGCCACTGCGCACAAGTACAGCACGGCACAACAACCGAACGCACCTGCACCACTAGCTCCGGCTCCGAATGCAGCCACGCCCTGCTGCTGCAGCAGCACCCCGAATACGCAGCACCCCACAGCCACTGCGCACAAGTGCAGCACGGCACAACCACTAGACGCACCTGCACCACTAGCTCCGGCTCCAACGCCAGCCACTCCCCATTGCTGCAGCAGCGCGCCAGCTCCTCGCTTGCCCAAAATAATGCTCTACAACTGCGCTGGACTGTAATGCACCACGCACCTGCACCACTAGCTCCGGTTCCAGCTGCAGCCACTCCCCGGTGCTGCAGCAGCGGCCGAGCTCCTCACTGGCCCAGAAGCCGGGGCAGTGCCGTGCCAGTGCCAGCAGCGTGCGGTCAACGTCCAGCTCAGCAAAGTAGTGCGGCCGTGCGGCAACAGCGACAGGGGCCTGCGGGTACAGCAGCAGCAGCAGCAGCAGCAGCAACAGCGCCAGCAGCGTGCGGTCAACATCCAGCTCAGCAAAGTAGTGCGGCCGTGCAGCAATTGCCACAGGCGCCTGCGGGTATAGCAGCAGCAGCAGCAGCAGCAGCAACAGCAGCGCCAGCAGCGTGCGGTCAACATCCAGCTCCGCAAAGTAGTGCGGCCGTGCAGCAACCGCAACCGGGGCCTGCGGGCACAGGTCCATCACAGCAGCAGCATCGAGGTGCGGTCAACGTCCAGCTCAGCAAAGTAGTGCGGCCGTGCGGCAACTGCCACAGGCGCCTGCGGGTGTAGCAGCAGCAGCAGCAGCAGCAGCAGCAGCAGCAGCAGCAGCAGCAGCAGCAGCAGCAGCAGCAGCAGCAGCAGCAGCAGCAGCAGCAGCAGCAGCGCCAGCAGCGTGCGGTCAACGTCCAGCTCAGCAAAGTAGTGCGGCCGTGCGGCAACTGCCACAGGCGCCTGTGGGTATAGCAGCAGCAGTGGCAGCAGCAGCAGCAGCGCCAGCAGCGTGCGGTCAACTCCAGCTCAGTAATATAGTGCGGCCGCGCAGCAACAGCGACAGGCGCCTGCGGGTGCAACAACAGCAGCAGCAGTGTGTGAGCGGTCAGCAGGCCTGCGCACACAACTACAACCAAACTGCCTTGCATGCAAGCACAAATCCATACTTATGTCACACTTTGTTGCAGGACATGCCAAGACATGTGCACAACACTTGCTATGTATCACTCGCAACCCCTGCCACCCACCTGATCGTGCTTGCCTGCCCACACCAGCAGCTGCCACACCTCACTGCGGTTTGTCAGCGCGTAATTGGCCAGCGCCCTAGCTCCATGCTTGAAGTGCTGAATGCCAGCCAGCGAGAACTGCCCAAACCATGCAGCAGTTGTTGCAGGGGAGCCTGTGAGGCAGCTGCAGAGGAACTTTGGGTCTTGTGACAGCAGCGCAGCGACGGCCGCGGGCTGTGCGCTGCACAGCAGCTGCAGCAGCTGCAGCACTGCTGGCTTGCAGGAAGCTACTGGGCTGGGCCCCTGCTGCTGCTGCTGCTGCTGGGGTGAGCGCCTGCTCCTGCTGCTGCCTGATACCCGCTCCTGTGCGTCATCTCTGCGATGGACGCTGCTTCCTGCATATCTCATGTTGTTATTTGCACAAATGTAACTGTTATCCAGGTCGTCTTGATGACGGAAATTAATGCCTGGCAGGCTGCAAGGGTCGAAGCATGTGATGCGCAGTGATGGTGGGGTGTGCTGCTGCTGCTGTTCAGCGATTGTGCTGGTGAGCCATGCCTTGGCTTCTCCACGGTTGTTGGGGTCATCCTGCAGTAAAAGCGTGCATAAAGCGTTCTGTCAGGATTTACCACAGCAACGCAGCAGCAGCTACCATGCAGCTAGCAGGACAGCTGCATGACAGCTGCAAACTGCAACATGACTGCATACTCTGTATTGTGATCTGAACATCTGTGCGACCACTGCTGTAATCCTTCCGTAAGCAGTAAGCCTGTACAGTTGGTGTTGTATCAAAGGCAGCAGAAGAGTGCCAATGTTACCCTGCACGCTTCACATGCTGCTCTGTGGCGCAGGCGCAGCTGCTGCTGTATAAATGCTGGGCAGAGGCGAGCAAGGGCGATGAAATAGAACCTCACAAGCAAGGTGCGACCGACGGCAGTTTGTGCTGCTGCCAGAGCGTCTTTGATTTGTTGCACAGTCAGCTGCTGGTCCATAGCTGCTGCCTCAGCCACTCAACCGTGCTTTCTTCACCACACATACACAAGCAAACATTTCAAAACGCATCCAACAAAATTTCAGCGTGGCCGTCAGGTTGTTTCTCATGGATTGCGCGCGGTTGGGCATGGTCGAAAAACCCTGTTGAGATTTAAACTAACACTCCTTCCAAGAGTTGCACGCAATGTGTGCTTGCCGGGGCCTGACTTGAAACGCACCTGTGTTGTTGGATAATATTCAGCGTTTCTGGTCGTTCCTGACGTTCAAGGGTGAAGGGGGCGAAGCCAGCAGCGGAATACACGGACATCGTTCTGCTGCATGAGGCAGGATGGCCGCAGTGCAGGCTGCAGCATCAAGGACTCTTGAGCACGTAGACACCGATTATAGAGCAGCGCAGGAGCAGTTGCTATGCGCTGGTGAAGACAGAGACCTCAAGTTGGCAGCGATGCAGCTGCTGCTGGCGCTTCAAAAAGAAAGAGTGCTGCTGATGAGGAAAGGTGCGGCTGGGGGGCACACAGCAGCCAGGTGTTGTCTTCTTGGTGCTGATGGACAGCCTGTTGCAGGCAGACACCACCCACACTGTGGGTGCTGTGACAGCTGCATGCACATCTGCACTATGCCAGAACAGGCCTGCAAGGATGATACAGCGACAGCAATATTGGTGCATATGAAACCTGGTGCAACAGCAGCGCTCTGCCATGTTGCATGCACAGTATGCCTGTAAGGCAGTTTCACAAGGCACGAGCAAGCTGAGCAGGTCCAACTTAAGATGGTGCCAGGACCCACATGCAACTATCCTTTTTCTCATCAGAAGCAGCTGTGCAACGCCTTCTCGCAGGCTGTGTGTGCAGTACTTGCCGGTGTGCGTGGGTGCATCAGCCGTCATGTTTATGCAAGGCAAGCGTGCCTTATTCACAGCAAGCATGGACGATACCCAAGAGCACCGCATGCACCTGCACCTGCAACGTGCTTGCAACTACTTTCATGCCGGTGCATTGCACTGATACTGTTTTCTGCTGCCCCGCTGTGCAGGGGAGCCGCAGTCTTTGCGGGACGTGGCTGAGCGGCTTTGGCAGTGGGGTGATCACATGGTGAGTCGGCGTGGGTAGGCCGTTAGGAAGTTGACACAGCGCCAGGCATGCTGTGTGCAGGATACGTACTATGAGCGGGTTGACTTAATATCAAGCTTCTTTTTTATCGCGCCTAGCGCCCTGCGAGCTGAGGTTGTGGCTTAATTGTCGCTCATTGTTGGCGCTCATTGAAGTATGTGTGTGTCAGTGCTACCAAGCTAAGTAGCGACCATGTGTGCGTCCCGCCTGCCCTGCCTCACAGAGTGAGCGGTCTGTGCACACCCAGCTGGCACCCGAGACGGGCGCAGGCACTGCCAAAAAGGTGTCATAACGCAGTTCAAATCGGGCCACCTGTGCGCCTGTTTGCAGCACGGCAACATGCAGGTGAGCTGGATGGCCCGGGTCCACACTACACGATGGTGCCAGCGCACTAGCAATGGCACCATGGTTTGCTGAATGTCTTCTGCTCCCTGCGCCTGCCGTCGCTGGGCGTAACTGTACGGGGGCTGCACTACTGCTACTGCCTTCTGCTCCTCACTGCTGTTGCTGCTGCTGCTGCTGCTGCATGGATCCGCCTGCTTGCCATACAGTCGCAACAATCGCCTGGCGCATTCTTCGCCCTGGTTACTGCACTTGATCATTCAGCAGCCAGCAGCAATCCCCAGGTGCTGTATGCAGCAGCGCGTGCCTGCAAGGCCTGGAGCGCGGCAGTGCGGCAGTGCAGCGCCTGCAACACAGAGGCCGAGCTCGAACTGCACAGCAGCCTGCTGCAGCTGGGCAGCTTCACAGACTGGCTGCAGCAGCGTGCTGGCCTGGTCAGAAGCATTGCCATCACATCGACCGACTTGCCCTGCGGAACCGGTACCATTCACGGGCTGCAGGAAGAGGCGCACTACATGACAGTGTTCCGGTTGCTGCGACAGGTCCTGCAGCTCTGCCAGGCCTGCCTGCAGCCACAGCATACCCAGCAGCAGCAGCGGCAGCACTCGCAGCAAACCTGCAGGGACCCCAGCAGCTGCAGCAGCAGCAGGGCTCGCGGCTGGCGAGCTTCAGCAGCGACTGTCTGGGCGATCCGGGCGTGTTGAGCCTGCTAGCTGCGCTGCCTGCGCACAGCCTCACACACCTGGACCTGTCCATGTGTGACGGTTCTGAGGCCGATTCCCTAGATGCTGCTGCTGTGGCAGCAGTGCTTGGGAGGCTCAGCAACCTGCAGCGGCTGGAGCTGAGCAAGCCAGAGGGGATGCCCATGAAAGGCAGCTGCATCACAGCCATCGGCCAGCTCACCAAGCTGACGTACCTTTGGCTAGATAGTGAGGACTGGCTGGGGCCTAATGAACAGCTGCAGCAGATGCTGGCGCACCCGCCGCCGCTGCGGCACTTGTTTCTACAGCCTCACGAGAGCCTGCCAGTGCTCCACCTGTCAAGCATGACACACATGGAGGAGCTGACCATCAAGTATGACTTACCAGCGGGGTCAGCGCTGCCAACACGGCTGAGGGAGCTGCACTTGGAGGTATACTACAGCGCAGACATCATGTCTGCAGTGCTGCCGCTGCAGCAGCTGCAGCGGCTGACCCTGTTCCAGGGATTTTGCAGAGCAGCAGCCGCTGCTGCAGGTAGCGCAGCTGCCCAGCCTGCAGCAGCTGTCGCTGCATTACTGGAATGCCAAGGACGCAGCAGGGAGTGCTACTGCCTGGGCACAAGTGCCGCAGCTGTGTGCGCTGACAGTTCTCCTACACGAGGAGCTCCCCCTTCTGAGCACCATGGCAGCCATTTTGGATGCACTTGCAGCATGCACGCAGCTGACTACGCTGCGCCTTGAGGCAGCAGCAGCGCTGCCCAGTGAGGACTATTGCAGGGAATTGCAGCCAGTGGCAGCATGCAGTAAGCTGGCAGGTTTAAAACACCTCCGGGACCTTCACATCGAGCATGGCTCGAAGCTGGTACCTGTCGACGTCCGGGCAGTGACAGCGCTCACCGGCCTGACACGGCTCGTGCTGGCTCACTTGGATTCGGCAGTGGATGATGTGGCTGCTACTGCGCTGGCATGCAGCTTGAAGCAGCTGCAGTACCTTGACTTGGCGTGGTGTGAGCTTCGGCAGACGGTGTGCTTAGCAGCAATCGGACAGCTGAGGCAGCTGACTGAGCTGGACCTTTCTGGTGTCGCTGGGGTGACGCCGCAGGGCCTGCTGCTGCTGACCGGGCTGTCACGCCTGCAGCAGCTGAGGCTGGATATGTGTGCAGGAGTGGAGGACGAGCATGTTCAGGAGTTTTGGGCAGCAGTGCAGCCAAAGTGTTGACAGGTCATCGGCAGCAGTGCGATGCATATGCTGCTGAGGAGTGCACCATGCGCCATTGTTGGCGGCAATGAGGCCTGGTGGCTGCTGCAGCAGCCGCTTGACAGGAGTTGTAGCAATACCAAGGCGTGAAGCCTTGTGCTGAGGTAGTGGTGTCGGCTGTCTCCTCATCTGGGCCCTGAGCTCTTGTGCCTTGATTTGATATGTCTGCCTGATGAGCCTGATATCAACCCCTTCAGCGAGGCAAGCTGCGAATTCTGTGATGTTGTGGCTCGCAGTGGGCCATTGAGCAGTGGCAATTCGGCAATGGCATTGATCAAGCATTGGCATTGGTTGCTGTTGTGGTTGCTGATACTGCAGTCCATTCAGCCAGCCCTGTCCATGTTGCTTGCATTGGCTCTCTCTTTCATGGCGGCGTATATCCTCAGCTGCGGCTGCTACAGCTTGTGTGGCAGCACATTAGTCCAGCAGTGCAGTGAAGCTGCGCAGCTTGCCTTGACCTGGTGTGTCTTGGCAGGGTGTTGGGATCTGCCTTCTGCAGCCTTGTGCTCCGCAAGCGTGTTTGAGGCAGTGGCTTCCTGGCTGTTTTTGGTGGCCGTCCTGGCTGTTTCTGGTTGCTAAACACAGGTGGCGCATCATGCACAAAGTTTGCGACTGCCAGTAGCAGTTGCCTTGAAGTGCAATGTTAACGCAGCAGATCTTTACAGACTCATTGGCTATGCTATGTCACATAGTGTTCCGTACGTTAACGTTCTCAACCTGATCTCCTCGTCAGTTGCTACCTTGGAGTATGAAGATAGGTCGAGCTCAATATCAACAAAGCTTGTGAACACCATCAATACGGCGGGCGTGTTACCACATGCGGCAATCAGACTGTCACAATTTGCTGCATGGAGGTCCTGAGCTCCATCGGTTTGAACGCAACGCACACAATCCCGAGAAACCAATCGCATAGACACGTCAGCACACCACCTGCAGCACCGCAGCCTACTGTCCTCTGCTGCTGCTGCTGCTGCTGCTGCTGCTGCTGCTGCTGCTGGCGCAGCCGCAGAAGCTATTACAGTGCACAGCTGCCCAGTAGTAAATTTAGTGCCACATGCGCTGTCGGCTGGCGCCGCTGCTGCTCCCTTGCTCTTCACATTTCTGTGGAGATCCTCTTAGATTTAGGTGTTCATGTAACCACCTGGACCTGAATGTCCTAGACTGCGCAGCCATGGGGCGCCGCTGTGTGGTAGCTACACCAGAACGAACAGTGTGCTGCCAGCACGTGCTTTGTACACACGCAATGCAGGAGCCTCCTCCCAACGGTTGGGAAACCTCACCACCGTCCCAAACAGAGTTGCTGCAGATCACAACCAACAACACCAGAGCAATGCACAGTGTGCACACTGTGCGCTGCTGTTGGAGTCGGCACAGTGCTGCTGCAGCACTCCAACCAGAGCTGCCCTTGCAGACCCGCAGCTGCAGCAAAGCTACTTGAAGCAGTCTGCCTGCCCCGGCCTAACTTGAAGCAGTCAGTTAACACGGCTGCGGACTGCCGGGCCACAACGAAGCTACTTGGTACAACCAGCCCCGCCTTGCCATGTTGCTAACACACAGCCATCTCACAGTATGTGATCTCTATGTATACAGTGACATACACTGTGTTTATTTGAGATGAACGACTCGTCACAGCCTGATGTCCCTTGCCCACCCAACCAAAACAACAGCCACAAATCACGGTTTTCAGTGCCAGCAAACACGTGTACCCTGCATATGCACACTGTGCATGCAGCCAGCCCACACAGCGATGCATCCCCAACCACAATGCTGCACCACAGCTTCAAAAAGGGCACTGCAGCCAGTGCCAGCACCCACAAGTTCAGCCTCAGTCAAGTGCCCCTCACCCCGTGCAGGGTGTTGTCACCCACATGAATGCTGTTCAGTGCCACACAGCCCTTCAGCAGCAATTACCGCACCCGGCACCTGGACATATCGGGCAGCTGCTGCAGGCTGCTGCAGCCCTCGCACTTCAATGTCTCCAGAGTGGGTGGCAGCTCTGGCAACTGCTGCAGCTTACCGCACTTGCTGCAGTCCAACAGTCGCAGGTTGAGCGGTAGCTCTGGCAGCTGCTGCAGGCTGCTGCAGCCGCCACAATTCAAATCCAGAGCCAGAGTGTGTGGAAGCTCTGGCAGCTGCTGCAGCTCGCTGCAATCCGAACAGTTCAACATGTGCAGAGTTGATGGCAGCTCTGGCAGCAGCTGAAGTGTTCTGCAGTCACTGACATGCAGGTACTCAAGCGTAGGTGGCAGCTGCGCAGGCAGCTGCTCCAGCTCGCACTCTCCACAATCCAGGTACGTGAGGCCGGCAGGCAGCTGCACTGGCAGCTGCAGGTGCCAGCAGGACCCTACAAGCAGCTGCCTGCAGCCGGGCAGCGTTGGCAGCTGCTGGATGGGTGTGCAGCTGCAGTCCAGCTCCTCCAGGCATGGGAAGGAGCCAGGCAGCTCGCTGATGGCTGTGTGGCTGATGACCAGCTGCTTCAAGGTCTCTGTGGGCAGCCTGGGCAGCCTGGTGATCTGAAAGAGAACTCTTGATGTAAATCCCTCACCTGCCAGTAGCCTCTCCAGGCTGTCTGGCATATCTGGCAGTTCGCGTAGGCCGCAGCAGCCACTGCACTGAAGCTCAGTGATATGCGTGTGCAGTAGCTGAGGCAGCTGCTGCAGTGACGTGCAATCCACGCAGTCCAGATGAGCAAGTGACGCTGGCAGCTGCGGCAGCTGCTCTAGTGAGGAGCAATCTGAGCAGTCCAAATGAACAAGTGACGCTGGCAGCTGCGGCAGCTGCTCCAAAGAGTTGCAGCTTGAGCAGTCCAGGTAGGCCAGTGATGCTGGCAGCTCTGGCAGCTGCAAAGCAAGCAGCAGTCAAAGTGAAGCACAGCAGGCAGACAGGCAGGCGCGTAAGATGGCGGTGAATGCCTGGCAATAACCAAGCACGCTGGTAGAGGGTGCCACGCTGTTATCCGTGCTAGCAGCACACAGCTGTTCATCCATTGCAGCTAGCACACCAGCGAGCACGTTGGCAATGACGCACACCTGCCAGCAGGCCAGCTGCAGCTGTCAGCACACGACTCGCAAACTGCCGTCAACAACCAGCTAGTTTTGAGTGCAGTGCACCTGACCGCCTGCCCAAATCACGGCAATCGGCTGTGTACGGCACACTATGTATAAGCACAGGCCAGCAGCAGCTGCCGCTCACCTCTGTCAGTGCTGTGCAATCGCCGGTGACCAGGCGCTTGAGGCCTGCAGGCAGCGCCGGCAGCTGCTGCATCTTGCGGCAGTAACTTGCATCCAGCTCAACTAAGCTTGGCGGCAGCTGTGGGAAACTCTCGAGCAGCGCGCAGCCGATGCAGCCGAGCTCTGACACAGCTGTGGTGCTGAGGCTGCTGGGCAGCACCTCCAGCGCACAGCAGCCTTCACAATGCAGCTGGAGCAGCGTAGGGGGGAGCGCTGGCAGTGCACGCAGCTGACTGCAGCCTCCCACATGCAGCTGCTGCAGCTGTGGTGGCAATGGCGGCAGCTCTGTGATGTGCTTGCTCTGGATGTGCAGGGAGGTCAAATTCCTGCAAGGCAGTGGTGGTGCAGCAACCAATGATATGCGCAATGAAACAGCAGGTTTGTGACAAGCTGAAATTCCAGCTTGATTCTGTGGCGGTGGTGATTTGCACACGTCGCCCTGTAGGTGGCAACACGCTGGGCGTGTCTGCTGCGGTACACGTGTTGATTGCTTCCTGTGTATGCTGCCATGTGCCCTTCCCGCCACACGCGGCAAGGCAAGAACTCATTGATGTCTCCTCACTCAAAAAACACAAAGAGCTGCTGTCACCGCAGCTGATTGCTTGGCCTGTTGCTGCTCCTGTTGCTGCTGCTCCTGCTGTTGCTGTTGCTCACCTGCCGACTTCCATGACGTCCTGCAGCACCTGCCCCGGCACATCAACGCTCATCGTGAGCTTGAGTTTCTTCATGGTCACCATATTCTTCTGCAGCCAGGAAGTAGCAGAGCCCGACCCGTCCAGCTTGAAGTTGATGCTGTGGTCCTGCCAGGACACCTCCAGGATCTCCTCGTCGTGCAGCTCAGAGCAAGTGCACCTCAGCATGCAGACATCCTTTGGTTGCAGCCAAGGGATGCAGCGCTTCATGATCTGCGGCAGCTCGTCCATGCTGTGATTGGCAGGGGTGCAAACGCCGTGAGATTAATGCTTTGCACGTCCTGCAGTAGCATTAGGAAGTACCACGCATTTGCAGTTCGGTTGATCTTGCTGTCTGACAGCACGGCAGTTCGCAACTGGGACTTGTCAGATTCCAGAACCCTTACCCTTGAATTTGAACGCCTGAAGGCTGCGAGTACAGCCTCTGCTATAGACAGATGTTTATTCAGTGGCAGCTGCAGCTGACTTTAGAAACACCTGACCGATGGTGGCATCGCAACCTCGGCATCTACAGCACGGCAACATGCAGGTGAGCTGGATGACTTGGGTCTACAGTAGTTGACGGTGCCAGCGCAATAACACGAGCACCATTATTTGCTGCTCATGATGAGTCTGCTGCTGGCCTGAAAAATTGCCCGGGGACTGCCCTGCTGCTACTGCTACTGCTCGTTCCCTTACTGCTGTGGCTGCTCCTGTTGCTGGGCTCTGTTGCCTGCTTGCCACACAGGATCAACGATCATCTTGCGCACCCTTCGCCCTGATCCTTGCACTGGAGCATCCATCATCCAGCAGCAACCCCCAGGTGCTGTGTGCAGCAGCGCGTGCCTCCAAGGCGTGGAGGGAGGCAGTGCGGCAGTGCAGCGCCTGCAACGCAGACGTTGTTTTTGACCTGCACAGCAGCCTCCTGCAGCTTGGCAGCTTTACAGACTGGCTTCAGCAGCATGCTGGCCTGGTCAGGAACATCACCATCACTGCAAGCTACATGCCGTACGGTACCACTTCAATTCACGGGCTGCAGGAAGAGGCACACTACAGGACAGCATGCCGGCTGCTGCAGCAGGCCTTGCAGGTAACAGCTCTGCCCTTAGATATCACAAACCCAGCAGCACTGGCAGTGGCGACTGAGGCACCCCAGCAGCAGCAGCAGCACAAGCGCGACCTGCGTTTGGCCAGCTTAAACTGCTGGCGCCTTGAGAACCCAGGCGTTCTGGGTGTGCTGGCTGTGCTGCCACCGCACACCCTCACTCACCTGGCACTAAGGCTGCCACCCACTGGCGTGGTAAATATTGCTGCACTATCGGCAGCGCTGGAGAGGCTCAGTAGCCTGCAGCAACTCCACCTCGAGAAATGGCAGGGCGTGCCAATGGCAGGCAACTGCCTTGCAGGAATCACGCAGCTCAGCCGGCTGACATCGCTGCACTTAGTGGGCAACTGGTGGGGGCAGGATGAGGAGCTGCAGCAGCTGCTGTCACAACCGCTGCCGCTACGGCACTTGGAATTGGAGCCCAACAACACCCTACCGGTGCTTGACCTGTCAAACATGACACACCTGGAGCAGCTGACCATGAAGTATGACGTTCCTGCGGGAACAGCGCTGCCACCCCAGCTGCAGCAGCTGCACTTGGAGGCATACTACAGCGCAGACATCATGTCTGCAGTGCTGCCACTGCAGCAGCTGCAGCGCTTGAGCCTGTTCCAAGGCTTCGCAGAGCAGCAGCCGCTGCTGCAGCTGGCCCAGCTGCCACAGCTTCAGCACTTGTCGCTGCGGTATGAGGAGCCTGGCGACGCAGCAGCAGCTGCTGCTGCCTGGCCGCAGCTGCCGCAGCTGCGTGCACTACGTATTTCGTATGATGATCACGGTCCGCTGCCGAGCCAATTTGCAGCAGTCCTGGATGCGGTAGCGGCCAGCACGCAGCTGACCAAGCTGGAGCTTGCGGCATGGCAGTCGCTCGACGGAAGTGCTGATGCAGTGCAGCCAGTGGCGGCGTGCAGCAAGCTAGCGCGCCTGCAAAACCTCCGTGATCTATGCATCACGGCGAGCTCGCAGCTGGTGCCTGGGGATGTTCTAGCGCTGACGGCACTCACTGGCCTTACGCGACTGGTGCTGCCAGGGCCGGGGTCAGAAGTGGATGATGCTGCAGTTGCTGCGCTGGCCTGCAGCTTGAGGCAGCTGCAGCACTTGGACCTGGCGTACTGCGACTTGACCGACAAGAGCTGCGCAGCAATCGGCCAGCTGGCGCAGCTGACAGAGCTGATGTTGCATAGTATTCCTGGGTTCACACGTGATGGGCTGATGCTGCTGACGGGGCTGTCGCGCCTGCAGGAGCTGTTTGTAGACAGGAGCCAGCAATTGACGGACGAGCATGTTGAGGAGTTTTGGGCAGTGGTGCGCCCCGGTTCCTGAAGGGTGGTTGACAGCAGTGCCCTAGGCACTGCGAGGGTGGTTGGCAGCAACAGCTCAGCAGTTTTACATTGCTGTCGGGAGTGGGCAGTCCGTGTAGCAGTGCAGCTGCTGCAGCTGTGCACATGTGCGCTAATGCATCAGCCGCATTGCTACAGCTGATGCACGCAGATGTAGCGACGATGATGCATTGCTGCGGAGCCATGGCGGCGAACCTTGATGCTTTTCGGCGAGCATGCACCTTGCCGGGCTGCCGCCGGCGGTGTTGATGTGTTCAAATGGGATTTGGTGATCTGTTCTGCCTGTAGCTTGCATGTGACAACGATGAGCAGTCATGTGCATCACCTTAAGGCGATTCATAAGCTTATGAATCTAAGCGTGTGAAACAGAGATACTGCTGCTCCTGCCTGTTGAGTGCTGCAGCAGCAGTGCTGCAGCCGCAGCAGCCTGTGCTATCGATGCTGGGCATCTGCCCGCCTGGCAGCACTGAGGCCATGTGGGTACCCATCATGCTACATTATGCTGGCAACGATGATTGCCTTGCATGCGCATGTGCATGCACGTTGCAACCCTTCATACTGAGCCGAAGGACAGCTGCTCCACAGGCCCAGTTGATGCCCCCTGTTTGCTAACCCTGCAATGCCATATGGCTTGATGGGTAACATGATGATGTTGATTGCTACACAAGGAAGTCAAAGGGCGCTGCTTGTACCTGGCATAGGCGACTCCTCATCTGTTCTGCTCTAGTATCAGCAGCCTGCTGATACTGCTGAGCACCTTGCACACAGCAGCAGCCTCTGCTGTTCACAGCAGCACCGTGCGCCTCCTGCGTTGCTGCTGGGTTCAACCTCTGAACCAGGCATGAGCGTTCATGCTGCTGCGCTGGTACCATCAGCTGCGCAGCATGCTGCATGCGATGGCGAGTGATGAAGCTGGGACGCAGCTGCCAGCTCCTGTGCTACTGTCAAATCCAATCACGTGCAGCAGCAGCAGCCCACTCCGGCGAGCAGCTGCCCATGCAGCGCCGTTAATGCGGTTAAAATGTCCCAACTCAACTCACCTGGCGGCCAACTGGCCTGTGCTGGGGCAGCAATTGTTTCGGCGCCATTCAGTTCCTGCCTGCGGCGGGGCAGCTGAGCGAGCTTGCTGCTCCAACTCGGCTGAGCTAGAGACGATGGGAGAGCGTTGTGTTATGTAAAGGTCGCGAGCAATGGCCGAGCAAGCGCAGAAGCAGAGCACGGAAGCTGTCTCCCGGCACTGGTCGGAGGTTCGCAAAGGCGCAGGGCGCAGCGCACCGTGCCCCGTATTTGTTGGCTCCCCATACAATTAAGCGTGAGTATAACCAGTGAAGACGCATTTGCTAGCGGCAGCAGCACCAGGGCAAGAGACGAAGCAAGAGGCCGAGCAACAGAGTTGGCACGAGTTTGTAAGTGTGTGTGGACATAGTATGATGTCTTCTACACATTTGGTGCGCTGCCACTAAGTTGCTGTGGGTGCTGTCGGACCTTATGTAGCCAGCATGCATGGGCTGGCCAGCTGTCACAAGTTATGATAACTAACAATGCCAGACATTGTCATCATGACAACAGGTTACATGTGCGCTATCACAGCGCTATCAAGGTCTGTGGCATGCAGCAAATTAGGGATTCGGTGACTCCGTATCCCGGACGATCGTTTCATTGCTTGTGTGCGAGGCGCATGGCTTGGCATGGCTACAGTTGCCTGGCCCCCAGTGGGATGGCAAATGAAGCCCTCCGGCCACCACCCACCCCTCCCACCATCTTCTAAGCGCACTATTTCTCTGGCTCACATATAAACTTGCTTGTTTTCTTACTTTCTAGAGGCAAACACCAGCGCGCAACCTCTGGCAAAGACCCAGGCACACAAAAACCAGAGGCCATTGAACGTGACGACAAAGCAGAACCAGGGGTCGCAATTAACGTACTTGTTTTGGAACAACAGTTTAGTAAACACAAGGCAGATTTGCTGGCCTGCTTCGACGTATCCAGCGACTGTTACTGCCCTTCGATGCTCTGCAATGCCAGCGCCTCGCGCAACAGCAACTCCGCTATAATTATTGTTTTTTGTCTTGATGGATTGGCGCCCACGAATTCCGTCTCAGGCTCACGTATGCCAGCGCAACTGACGATGACACGTAAGCTGTAACAGAAAAAGTAACCCAGCCGGAAGGCCACAGTCTCCGTCCTCATTCTCATTCGTCCGGGTACACGCAACTGGAGCGGCTTGGCCCACGTGAAGCACGTCAGCTGTACAGAACATGCAAGAAGATGGCTTGCTGAGGCACACAGCTGGCACCTACACACATCCCTGGCCAACAGCGGCGCAAGAACACATCTAAGTAAGATGCCACCACCATATATGTTGCAGCGGCCGGCACAAAAAATGACACTCATTGAATGAACTGTACATGCTCCGCCTGCCGCTTGCAGGAAACTGCCACCAGCTGCCCTGTCCTTCCAGCCAAACACAAGTAACCGGCATACAGTACAGCTGACCTTGCAGCACTCAGTAACATCCCTCCACTCATCACGACAAGTGGGAGCCCAAATCAGCAGCCAATAGCAGGCTCATACTAGTAGTGCATGCTCTGTCTGCTGCTGGCAGGCTGCCCACCAGCTGTCCATCCAGCCATACAGACGCAAAGCAGATGCCCTGACAGTTGATAGCGCAGCACACAGTGCTGAGGCGGAATGCTTGCATTGCCTTGAGCCACTCATAAATGCATGAGAACCCACATCAGGAGCCAAAAAACCGGCTCACAGAGGAATGCTTAGTAGTGCTGCACCTGCTGCTTGCAGGAAGCCTCCCACCAGCCGTCCATCCAGCCAAACAGCTGCTGCTGCAGCTCCTGCAAGCTGCTGCAGGCCCTCAGCTGCGGCTGCTGCTGCAGCAGCTGCCCCAGCACCCCTCCCTCCTCATGCAGCAGCAGGTACACCAAAAAGGCATGAGACACGCTGCAGCAGGGCCGTCCGCTGCTGCTGCTGCTGCTGCCACCTTTCTCTTTGTTGCCGGAGCTGCTACCTGCTGGCAAGGCCCTTGAAGTGCAGTGATCCGAGGCAACACCAGCAGCTGCTGCTGCAGTAGTGCCGCCAGGGCAAACCTCGCCTCGTCTGCCTGCACCACTGCCTGCACTGTCACTGCCTACTGCACCAAACGGGGCAGCAACAGCAGCTACAGCTGCAGAACACACTGGGCGTGCAGGCCATACTGCTGCCACGTCAGCATTGCCTGCATAGCTCTCAAGCGCCAGCTGCAGCAGCCGCACGTCGCAGCCCAGCACTGACACAAACACAGCCACAAAGTCATACAGCGGATCCCCCACACCGCCGTCCGCAAAGTCGATGAATGACACCTGCTGCAGCCCCTGCTGCTGCTGCTCCTGCTGCTGCTGCTGTATGGCAGCTGCAGGACTCGTGTCTTCACTGTGCTGGGTGCTTGCTGCTCCACTGCCAGCCGCATACTGCTGATGCTGCTGCTGCTGCTGAAAGCAGCAGTTCTGGCTGTCACTCATGTCAGCAGGCAGCTGCAGCACTAGGTTCCCTGCCATGAGGTCACCATGCAACCTGACAGGTGGCGGATCCCATGAGCCACCACCAGCAACAGCAGCAGCAGCACCAGCAGCAACGCCACTTGCAGCACCAGCAGCCTGCATGATAGCAAGGGACGTGGTGCTGCATGCTGCGGAGCCGGAAATCAAGCTGCTGGCGTCTTCTGGGATGTACGATGGCAGCTGCTGCAGCAGCCAGGATGGCAGGCAATCCTCTCCAACACCGATACAGGGAAAGGAAGCTGGAGCTGCTGCTGCTGCTACATCAGCAGCTTCTATGTTGGCGTCACTGCCGGCTGGACTGCACCTGCTGCTGCCTGTGGCACTGTGCACCTGCTGCTGCTGTTGCTGCTGCTGTGCTGCTGTGGCCAGGGTGTCTGCTGCAGTTGGGAAGCTGGCATGCACTACTGAGGCAGCCGTGCCCAGCTGCAGCAGCGCCTGCTGCTGCTCCTGCAGCTGCTGCAGCACATCAGCCCTGCGCTGCTGCAGGAAGCACAGGAACGGCTGCCACAGGGCAACAGCCTGAACAACTTGATGCTGCTGCTGCTGCTGCTGCTGCTGCTGCGGCTGCGGCTGATGCTTGTGAAGATGCATACCCTCGAGTGCGCTTGCTGCTGCTGACACAGCTGCTTCCTGCTCTGCTGTTGCTGCCACCGCCAGCACATCACGCTGCTGCTGCCGCTGCTGTTGCTGCTGCTGCTGCTGCTGCTGCTGCTGCTGCTGTGTCAGGCATCCCAGCTGTGAGCTCCAGATGGTGCCATCCCTTGACCGCCAAAAGCTGCCACACAGCAGCTGCTGCAGCTGCTGCAGCTCCTTGCTGCTTTTGATGCACATGGCAGCAGCATCCGCAACCCCTGGCTGCTGCTGCCGCCCTAAATCTGCTGGTACTCTGCTGCTGCTGCTGCTGCTGCTGTTGTGACTGGCAGCATCCTGCTGCTGCTGATGCTGCAGTGGTAATGTGTGCAGTGCAGCCAGCAGCTGTCCGCAGCTCACAGCCAGCTGCTGCCGCTGCAGCTGACTCAGCCTGTGGTTTAGGCTGGCTGCTGTACCCTCACCCTCAACCCTGCTGAGCACGAGGTAGGGGATGCTGCAGCTGTTTGTCGGGTTGTCACCTGCTGCTTCCTCAGCATCCAACTCAATGTGGACTGTTCCATGCCCCAAAAGGAGAGGCGTTGACAGCATGGGTGCTGCCGCACTGCTGCTGCCATCCTGCTGCTGCTGCTGCTGCTGCAGCTGGTGGTTCTTCAATCCCAGCTGCAAATCTTGTGGTTGCTGCTGCTGCTGCTGCAGCCGCCACAGCACATCTGCCTCCACCGCTGCTGCCAGCTCTCCAGGCAGCCCCGGCTGCCCCACCACAAACTTCACAGCTGCATTCTTCACTGTGAACACCAGGCTGTCAGAGCCGCACTCAGGGAACACCAAGTTCTCACCCAAGTTCACACTAGAGTTCCCACTGTGAAGTTCGCTGGCGCTGCACACAGCGTGAGCTTCACAGATGCAGCCTAGCAGCTGCTGCCACTCCTGCTGCGCAAGCCAGCGGTTGGCCACATCAGCGAGAGGCAGCCGCTGCTGCTGCTGCTGCTGCTGCTGCTGCTGCTGCTGCTGCTGCTGCCACAGGCCCTTCAGCAGTGGCCCCAACAGCCTGCTGCCCCTGTAGCCCCTGCCACCAGCAACAGCAGCAAGCAGGCCAGACCAGGGGTGCTGCTCTGGGCTAGGGGACTCATGCTGCTGCTGCTGCTGCTGCTGCTGCTGCTGCTGCTGTGGCGAGCTAGCAGTTGCAGCAGCATGACAGTAGATGTCAGCTTCCAGCACAGGCTGAGGCACAGCGCTGCTGCTGCTACTGCTGCTGCCACTGCTGCTGCTAGCTATCCAGGATGGCCTGATATTGCAGCTGATAGCACGGGCAACAGCAGCAGCAGCAGCAGCAGCAGCAGCTGCGGGTCTTGTATGTTTCTGATCATCGTCATCGGTTGGTGGAGCTGCCGCTGCTGCCAGCTGTGCTTCTCCTTCGGACGCTGGCATCAGGCTATTATCACAGCAGCTGCCGCACTGCTGCTGCTGCTGCTGCCAGAGCCGCCACTGCTGCAGCTGGTGCTGCTGCCACGCCGCCAGCCACGGCCGCTGCTGCGGCTCATAAAACCGCAGCGTATCTGCCTGGTAAGCCCTAGACCCTAGCGCTGACTGCGCTACAACCCTCTCCAGGTTTGCGGCTGACACAAAGTTCTCTGTTATTGCCACGGAGGGTTCAAGGTTTAGCACAAGGTGCCACCAGCCTCCGGGAATGAACACGATCTCTCCTGGGTGCTGAGTGAACTCGTAGGGGCGCTGATGAGGCGGCAGGTGCGGGTGCACCTCTGAGTACCACTGCACAGAATAACATGTACAAACAAGCCACAGCAGCAGCAACAGTGCTGTGAGTTGGTGCAAGGGGTAGGCGCCTTGAGGCACCAGTACATCTCAAGCAGCAGCACATCACAAGCAGTTGTAAGGCAACTAGGGGAACTCATGCTATGCTGCATTGTGTTTTGCTGCATGCACGCCCTGTGGCCTGTGCTCCGCGGTGCAGCATTTGTAGTCGCCAGCAGGGCTCTACACAGTGCTGAAGTGTATGTGGCACAATATGCCAACACACAACTACTACATTTCGTTTGCTGCTCTGTCGATGCCTTGTGCAATGGCGCCCCAGGGTTACCTGCAACGAGGTGAGGCCGCTGCCTGCTGAGTCATCCCCGTGGTCATCACTGCCGCTGCTGCTGCTGCTGTCCCAGCTGCTGCTCCACTTACTGCTGCTGTCCCAGCTGCTGCTCCACTTACTGCTGCTGCTGCCAGCTTCAATGACTGTACACCAGCTACTACTGCTGCTGCTGCTGCTGGCGGCACTGAATTGTCCTGCTGCTGCAGCAGTGAGCTGGGCCGGCTGCTGCACCTGCTGCTGCTGTTGCTGCAGCTGCTGCACCTGCTGCAAGCCTGGCGGCTTCACATGGGGCGGGTACAGCGCCCAGCGCTTGAGGCCTGCCACAAGCAAATGGACGTAGGAAACAGCAGCAGCAGCAGCAGCAGTGTCACCCGGCTGATTGCACTCAGCACTGGCTGCCCTGCAGATGCGCACACCGCTTTGTAGCACTCAGCACTGCTGCTGCCACTCACCGCTGGTGAGTGCATTCCATGCTGATGTCAGCGCAGGGTCGACGTGCCAGCTGGCACCGGCTCTTGCAGGGCCCAGCACCAGCCAGCGGTGCGGGGGCCGCAGCGACGGGGCTGCAAACAGGAAAGTAGCAGCAGCAGTAGCAGCAGCAGTAGCAGCAGCAGCAGCAGCAGTGAGAGGTAGCGTCAGCGATCTCTGCGACCAGCACCAGCCAGCACCAGCCAGCGATGTGAGGGCTGCAGCGAAGGGGCTGCACGCAAAAGGAATAGCAACAGAGATCACCACAGCACATGCCAACAATGTGCGCATATATGCACAACTTATCATGAGGCAGCTGTGTGCTTGTTTATGATCATAGCTTTCTCTCATGCGGGGCCAATGCATGCTGCATCCATGTGTGCTGTGGTCGACTGCCGCCATGCTTGCAAAATCTGCATCGACTTCCAAGGAACAAGCCACAAGCTGCACTCACGCAGCACTTTGCACTGCTCAGAATAAAAACCCTGAAGCCCCCACCCAACCCAACAACCCTTCTCCCGGCAATCCCACTCACGTAGCACAACAGCCAGGTCTCCCTGCACCACACTTGGTGGCTTGTACCATCTCAACATCTGGGGTTCCAACTCTCCAAAGTCTTCATCAAAATCATCGCAAACAAACAGCGGGTCCTCATCCGCCACCTGAACCGCTACTCCCGCAGCACAGGAACACTGTCGGATGTTAATTGATTACGCTGGTAGACTGCTAGCACACCCCTCCCCCTCCTGATCCCAACCCCGCCCCCACTCACGCAGCACAGCAGCCAGATCTCCCTGCACCACACTTGGTGCAGCATACCAGCTGAGCATCCCTGGTGCCGCTTCGCCAATATCTTCATCAAAAACATACAGCGGCTCCTCATCCGCCTGCCGGGCCATGTAGCTTAGGATGCAGTCAGACAGCAGCACTGCTGCTTTGCCTCCTGATGGTTTGGAAGCGCTGAAGAGCGTGCTGCCGTAGGCGGCTGCCAAGCTGTCCAGCTGCCAGTGCTGCTGCCAGCCTGCAGCAACGTCAGCATTGTTTAAAGTCTTAGTTCGAGGATTTGGAAGTTTGTTGATGATGAGTGCCCTGGTCAGACGCAAGAAGCGGCTCCTCGTCTGCCTGGCAAGCCCGGCAGCATGCAGCAGCAGACAGTCACCAAGCAGCACTGCTGCCTTGCACCCGGACAGCTTGGAGGCGGCAAAGAGTGCTGCCGTAGGCGGCTGCCAGGTTGTCAAGCTGCCAGTGCTGCTGCCAGCCTGCAAACGTCAACATAATTGAATATCAGTAAGTACTTGGTGGGGGTACATTGATGAAGTAGGGGCTTGTTCAAACATACAGCTGCTCGTTGTTTGCCTTGAACTCCCTGTAGAATGCAGAAACAGTTAGTCACCAAGCAGCGCTGCTGCCTTGCCCCTGGACAGCATGGAGGCGCTCAAGAGAGTGCTCCCGTAGGCAGCTGCTAGGCTGCCCAGCTGCCAGTGCTGCTGCCAGCCAGAAGGTGCAGCAGCAAGGGCATGCAGGCGTGCTGCAGTAGGGGCACTGTGTGCGGTGTGTGGGAGGCACGGTGCAAACGTTATCAGCATCAACGTTGTTTCGCGTAAGCGAGGTGATCAGGCCAAACACAAGTGCGGCTTGTGCAGCAGCGTGTGCTGCAAGCTGCTGCAAGTCGGGTGCAGCAAAACTGAGTTTGCTGTGCTGTATTACATCTCGCGTTAGAGCATCGCAGCTGCTGGAACACCAACAAAGTTCAATCAGCGCCAACTGCGGAATTTCCCGCCCACCTGCCGACCACTCTGCATCCATGTAGCCGGTCAAAATAACAGGCTGAGCTGGCATGTCATAACGCTCCGCAAATGACACAGGATCCAGGGTTGACTGGTCAATGCGTGGCACTTGATCAGCCGGCGGCAGGAAACCTGACAGGCAGGCTCGGCTGCGGCACCATCGGCGGTGTAAGAAGTCTGATGTAAACCCTGGCACTGGCGGTGCGGGTGCAGCTGCTGCTGCCGCTGCTGCTGCTAGCTGCTGCTCAAGGCGCTGCAGCTGTGTGATGCTGCTGCTGGTGTTGGCACGGGTGTGAGCTGGGTTAGCTGCTGTGGCAGTCTCTGTATGAGTTGCAGCTGCTGCTGCTGCTGCTGCTGTTTGTGCTGCTGCCTGGTGCAGCAGAGACAGTGCAGTCTGGCGCCAGTTTGCCTGCAAGTGAAAACCAGTGGGCATGTCAGCTCTCTACCCTTTGGCATGCATGATTGCAAATGCAGACAAGATGCAGTTTGATGGTGGTAGATGCTTGTATCCTGCAAGCAACATGCACCCTGGGCCCGCTGCTGCTACTTCTGGTGCTGCAGTAGTGCTGCTGCAAGCATACCTTGTACTGCACTGGGCCATCATGCCCGTGCATGGCCTGGTGCTGCCATACCGGCTCTTCGTATGCATAGATTCTGGAAAGCTTGGAGCAGCAGGCGAAGCAACAGAGGCTTTTGGTGTCGAGACAGAAGCACAGCAGTGACAGAATCGCGTCCGGCAGCACAGACAGGCTGCCGAGGCCGGCAGATCTTACTGCATCGTATTTATATGTTGATCCGTGTTCAGTCATGGCATTTGATGGCTGCGCGCAGATGTTTATATGTGCTGTAGTACGAACTGATGCAAGATGTATGAACACAGACGCAGCGACCACAGCATAACGCGCAAAAGCTGAACCCAACGTTGAAGGGTCTCTAAACAAAGGGGTTGCAGGTGAAGAAAACACAGCATCTGGCATATGGGCGGTAGCAAACAGGGTTCAGTGCTGACTGTCATGACAGATTTCAAATTTTGCAGTGACTTGTTACCATCTACACGTCCTCGCTTTGTTTGGCTGTTCCAGACGAAAGTAGCAATTGGTACCTGTAACCCACAGGTATCCGCATCATAAGCAGGAGGCGCACAGTGCATGGCGCAGCTACCAGCAGCAACCTTCAAGGCACAAGGTGCTTCAAGGTTGCAATTGCTGCACTCCTGCAGAACGTCCAGCGAACAGGCTTGCCATAAACAGACTGAGCTACACTCTTACTGCCATGAGAGCTTTCCATGAGGGCAAACCAGACGCACTACTGCCACTGGTTCCTGGCCACCACTTGGTATCCACCAGCTGGTGTTCAACACAAGTTGCTGCAGGAGGCTTCCTGCCCCGTCGTGCTGCCACAGCAGGGCCTGCACGTGGCACAACAAAAGCCTGAAGCCTGCGCCTAACAAGCTGCACAACATCCACCACCCACCGTGTTCGTACCAGCAAACCCGTGGCCTCACAATCGACCTGACAATAGCTCAACCTATGTCAGATAGCCAGTAGCTCATCACATCTACACACCCGAACCATGGCCGCTGCTGTCAGGATCCTTGCCTGCCCCACTGTGCTGCCCAGCACGTGGCACAACAAACTCCTGAGGCCTGCGCCTGCCAGGCTGCACCACACCCACCACCCAAGGCATGGTTGTAGTGGTGGCAGCAATCCTGAGGCACCACTGCTTGAAGGCGGGAGCCAGCTTGATCAAACACCAGGCCACAAATAATAATAATAGTCTTCTTGTAAGCCATACCTTGTCATCGGCATCGGCAACCGCGCCCCGTACGGAGCGGAAACTACGACTATTACTGCCTCTCTATTGGTGAGGGGTAGACCACCCAGACCCCCTCACCGCCTTCACCAGGCAGCAGGTGGGGGTTACCCATACGGTTGGCTGCGTGCCTGGCAGGGCTGGTACGTATGTAGCCAGCAATCGACGGAATCCTGCGGCCACCAGGCCACCAGGCCACAAATGCCAGATTGATGGCAAAGACCAGCGCTGTGATAGCAATGCGCAGCGCAAAAGCAGTTGACTCCTCAACATCGTATGCAAACATGGCCAGAGCCCCCATGGTTGTTGCAGCGAGGCATGAGGTAGACACCAGGTGCATGCGGTGCAGCGTAGGCGCAGCGTACGGCGCAAACACCGTCTGCAGCGCCGCACTTCCCCAGAAGACTAGCAGCAGACTCAGCGCAGAGTAGTAGCGCTGCATAGGGAAGGAGAAGACAGAGATCAGGGTCAGCAGCACCGTGCGTGCTGCCCACACAGCCTCCCACCATATGCACTCAGGCCTGTATGTGCGGTACAGGAAGCCGAAATGCTCCCGGAAACTGCTGCTGTCAGCCCGGCTGCGGCACATGTGCAGCCCTACACCCATCACAACAGGCACAGCAATGCACCACAGCAGCACAGAGGGCAGGCCAAGGCCCAAGGCCCAGCCGAGGTGGTATCCAGAAAAGCACTGCTGCTCAATCGAGCTGACCCAGTAGCCCCATCTGTGGCTAAGGGGAGCAGTAGCACCCTCTGGTACATCTGTTAAAGCTGAAAGAGGCCTATCAATGTGCAGGCAAGCAAAGAAGCTGAGTGATGCACGCAGCAGGGTGGGGTAGGCGTAGAACAGCAGCACCAGCACAGTGACCGGCAGCTTGCGCAGCAGCAGCCGAGGGCTCTTTGCAAATACATCTTGTGCAGGCTGCTGCTTGAGCAGCGGCTTCACCCAACGCCGCATTGCCCACGCAATGCACTGCAGTGCCAAGACTGCCGGCAGTGCAATAACAGGTGCCAGGCAATACACCAGCTGCCGCTGAATGGCAATTGGCAGTGTGCTGTGGCTGTTGAAATGATGGAGCCAGCAGTCTAGCGAAATAGCCTGCCCGGACCCCATGGTGACCACAATGCCTATGGCTTGCAGCCACTGCTGCACATCCGGCACAGGCCAAGGTACTGACACACTGCCAATGATGACAATGTACTGCAGAAACAGCACCAGGACCTTGATGTAATCAGTGACAAGAATGTCTCGGGTGCCTTCCAGATTATCTTTCCATGTTGCATGCACCGTGTAAGTCACAAATAACACAGTCACAAAGCTCACAAACATGTACAGCCCAAGCTGTGCCGGCGGCCGCATGCACCTGCCGCACCGCATAGGACTCAACATTCCATACTCTGGCAGCTTGCATTCACCACACAAGGGACCTTGATATCCCGGTTTGCACTGTTGAGACTGCTTCACAAAGTCACAGGCAGATTTATACAGGGGGCATCGATGTAGCTGGATTGATGTAGGGGACGATGACCAGTAACCTGCCATTGGTTCAATGATGCTTGCCCCAGGACACACTGCGTTGGGTGGGCATGGTGTGCAGCTGCTGTTGCCAAAGCTGAAGGTGTGTGATGGGCAGCACACACAGACATCATGCTGCTTCACTTCTCCCGTGCCACAAGGAGTCCTGCCAAGGTACACACCGCCACTGCACTTTGTCAGTGGACCATGAGAGGGCAGGGAAACATCTGCCTTGTCAAAGACAACAATAGTGCTTCCAACAAAGCCGCGCGGAACGTTGTTTTCCGCAAAAGTGACTGTGCCATCAGCCTCAAACAATGCAGAGCCCATCACCATGACTGCGCCACCTGAGCCATTGATTGCTCTATTGCCTACAACACTTGTGCCATTGACCAGACTCATAACCGCCCGTGACACCACCGCTAGCGCACCACCAGCGGCACGGTTACTGGTGTTGTTGGTGAGGCTGCTGCCGCTGACTGTGACACTAGCAGTACTGTCATAACCAGTCCAGCCCAGTGCTGCATCCCCACTGAGCCTGCCCATAGTGCCGAACTGGAGCTTATCCAGATCTTCAACAGAAATTCCAGCAGCAACACCTCCACCAACACCCCCTGTGCAGCTGTTTTTGGCAATGCTGCAGCCATCGCTGATGGTCAGCACCGCCTGCCCGACCGCAAGCAAACCGCCACCAGAGCCATTCAAGGCTCTGTTGTCGAGAATGCGGCTGTTTTTGACTGTCACAGTTGCATTCAAAATTGCACATAAACCCCCGCCCGCCAAGCGTGCAGTGTTGCCATAGAAGGTGCTGCTGGTACCAGTTAACCCTGGAGTCACCGGAGGCATACACACCACCGCCATGCTTCCGGGCAGTGTTGCCATGCAAGGTGCTGCTGTTGATTAGTACTTCAGAAACGTTTTGGGCATGCACACCACCGCCACCCTTGCTGGCCGTGTTTCCATACAAGGTGCTGTTAAAGATTGTCACCGCACCAATATACGCAGCAAGCACGCCACCACCACTCCCATTGGCAGCAATATTGCCATACAATGTGCTGCTGATGACATCCACTCTTGACAGATTTGTACTATACAAACCACCACAGCTTTTCTGCGCAACATTGTCATACACACTGCTGCCTGCAATCGTCCACGTGAGTACTGTTAGCAGCCCAAACCCCTCCTGCGCTCGTGTTTGCTGCATTATGTTAAATGCTGCTACCGCCAGCAAGGGTGAGACTCGCGTTGTCAACTGCACTGACCCCTCCACCAAAAATGGCACTGTTGTTGCGCAACCTGCTACCGTCTGTGATGGCGACGCTTGCATTGCCCTGCACAGCCACCCCACCACCAAACCCGTCCGCCACATTGTTTGAAACATTGGTAGCGTGCAGTATCACGTCTGCTTGGTCGCCAACCACAAACGGTCTCATTTGGTTATAGGCACAGCTGCTGTTATGCACCTTGAGGCTACTGTTGTGCACAACGCACAAGAGGCCCTGCAAGGGCACACCTCGCACACGCAACACACTGCTGTTGTGCAGCACCATGCGCCCACCACACATTGTGATCAGGCAGGGATACTGCTCCTGCAACTTCCAGTAGCAGCTAGCAGCCAAGTTGACACCAGTAAAATTGGCCTGAAAGCTGCCCAGGTGTGTCGATTTGAGGGCGATTGTTGCTGTTGAGGGCCCAGTGCAGACCATGCTTGCTTGCTGCAGCTTGCCAAACTCGCCACCAACAATAGTCAGCTTGCAGAGGCTCGCCTGCTGTGGTTCAGCAGGGATGGCAGCCACGCTGAAGCACAGCAAGGACAGCCATGCCAGCATGATCAATGAACATGCACGCCTGCAGGTCAGAAGCAGCCGAGCAGCAGCAGCAGCAACAGTGCAGAAATGGCCCATTTGTCTGAGTCAGACGTGTGCGCACTCAATGTAGGCCTTCTCTTTCTCCTGAAGATACTTGTGAATGCTGTGGGCCACCTCGCATGCCTGCAGCTGCCTGGGCAGTCCTATGCCTGTGGACATGCACACGCAACCTCCTGGTGCTCTGCGCACTCATGACTGACTGAGCCTGATCAGTAACTGCGCCCACAGTAGGCGACTGGCCGTTGGCAAGCCAGCAGCTTGCGCCACCAGCAGATCAACTTGAACTGGACTGAGCTTGCAAGCTGTGCACACCCACCGGCTGGAAGTCCAGCATGCCCCCGCCATAGGTGTCGGGTTAGCTTGGACTGGACAGAAAACGTGGATGCCAACATACCAGCTTGGCACGTTCGTGAGCAGAATGTTGTCGGGAGGTTGAATGGCTGCGTGCTACATCTTGTTTGTCGGCCTCCGCTGTGTGAAGGTTGTCGTCCAAGGAATGGCTGCTCAGTGGAAGGGCGACAGGTAGCACCAAAACCCAAACACAAGACAATATTGGTTGCATCATCAAAAATGAAATGTTCACATCTACAAGATATGTGTCGCATGCATGCGCTGTGATGCGCGTACTCGCTTCGACGCTGCAAGCGCACGCGTACGGGATGACAAGTCGCGACAAAACGCGGCGATGTTGTAGTGTGTGCATCGAGGCCGTGACTCACAAACGGGTGGCAGCAACTCCAGTCCATCAAGTGCACAATATTATGCATCCCGTCGGATGTACCTCTTGACGCACATGCCACTTGTGCTATGGTAACATGGTCATGACCAAAAATTTTGGGGTCGACCCGGCCCTGCCCTGTGAGGGCAGTATAAAATTGGTACAACGTGCAAGCAGGTCGATCATTTCAAGTACAATGCAGCATAATGAGTACTCACATGGCTAGAAGTGGTCCCCCAAAAGGCCACCATGGCTGCTGAACCACAGATTGCAAGCATGTGCAGCTCCTGCTTCTGCTCCTATGTGTCTTTTGTATTACCTGCATTCAGGGCAGGCTATACATACTTTCTTAAGACTGTATAAAGAGTTGCAGGTAATAACCGTGTTGCCCTCTGTCCTCGTTAACTCCACGCCCTGAGAAGAGAGCGTATACACCTGGAACTATGAGCACTTCTGCTGCCAGCAGCAGCCACAGCGGCAGCTGCACAGAGCTGCAATGGCACATAGCGGCTGCACGCGGGACTTGACAAACCTACAGTCCAGCCAATTGTTCACTACACACCCTGCCTACAAAAGACCCCTGGCAGCTCAAGCCTTGTGCCTGGCAGGCGTCACTCCTCACGGACGCGCCCCACCCGCATGTACTGCTGGCCTACTGCCACCCCGCTGCTGCTGCTGACCCTGCTGCTGCTGCCGCGGCCGTTGCTGCTGCTGCTGCCGGCCCCTGCCGCCGCCATTGCTGCCGCAGCTAACACCTCCCGCCCCCTGCTGCCGTGGCGCTGCTGCAACTGCTGCCTTGGGCAGTCCCGGAAACTCGCCTATCTCCGCCTCCCGCAGCGGTTTAAATGGCTCAGTAAGCCCTAAACCCAGGCCTGCTGCTGCAGAACCCTGAACCCCACGCAGCGCCGCCAGCCTGTCTGCCAGCACCCATCCGCTGAGCACTGCAGACTGCAGGCTGGCTCCAGTGAGCCAGTCCCCACAGACGCCCACACGCGCTTGTGCGTCTAGAATGCAGGGCACGTTGGGGGTGTTGGTGGGCAGGGCAGCTCCCCACAGCTGCACCCTGCACAGCAGCAACAACAGCAAGCATTGTACAGGTAAAGCAGATCCGGAGCCAGTGAAAAGAAGGGAAGCGGGCAGCACCTGTGAGTGGGCAAGAAATCTCGGAAACAAAGGCTGGTCTCACATGCCTATGCCCCAAGCACCCTGTGAAGACAGCCTCGGGCAATGGGCCTGAAGCAGGCCCCAGCAACTGCGCAAACGCTGCCCACATATATTTCATGCATACGGCATGAAATGCCTCCTACAAACAACGTTGTTCGTAGACAAGCACGCTAAAGTGTAGCTCTCCGTACCTTGTGAACACAGCTTTGGGCAGCTGAACCGCTGCTGGCCCTAGCAGCGCCGCAAAGGCCGCCAGCATCTCCGCAGCGACCTTGGCAGCCACATCAGCAGCCACCTTCTCCTGAGGCACCTGCGGCAGCAGCAGCAGCAACATCATCATCATCATCAGCAGCAGCAGCAGCAGCAGCAGCAGCGACAGCAGCAGCAGTGACAGCAGCGCTGATGAGCGTAAAGCGACCACGAACAACCAGCAGCAGCAGCAGCAGCAGCAACAGCAGCGCTTCCCCTGCCCAGCCTTCCCCGACGCACCTTGTTTGCCTGCCCATATGTGTCAGTGCTGATGAGCGTCCAGCACTGCAGCCCCTCATACGGCTGCGGGTGCACCAGCCCCAGCTTGGCGCTGTTGTTGGAGGCCCAGCTCAGCACGGGGCTGCCTTGAACAAATGCACCTGCAGCAATAACACAGTATCAGAGGCGTTAGAAGGCAGCAAACCACCAATAAGGTTGAAGTACGTGACCGCACAACAAGGCTCACCCTCCATGCCCCCAGGCACGTCCATGGGGCTTGTGAAGGCCACCATGAGGGCCCATGCAGCACCCACATTTGCATGCCCCCTGACGCCACCACCCCAACGTAGCTGACATGTGTTTTCAAGCCTGCACACCCAACCCCACCTCTGTACTCACCTTCCATTCCCCCAGGCACGCCCACAGGCCCCTCAAACGCCCCCATGAGCGCCCACAACGCACTCAGCCAGGCGACTTTCATACATACACAGCTTTGCGTTCAACTGCTGCCAGCACTTGTTCTCAGTCCAGAGTGCAGTACGCTAATGCGAAAAGCGGCTCACCTTCCATGCCGCCAGGCACATCCACGGGGCTTTCAAAGGCCACCATGAGCGCCCACACCGCGCTCAGCCGCAGCCGCATCAGCTGCCGCGCCACATCAGGCGCACCAGTGGGGCCCACAAGCCTGCAGCAGCAGCAGCAGCAGCAGCAGCAGCAGCAGCAGCAGCAGCAGCAGCAGCAGCAGCAGCAGCAGCAGCAGCAGCAGCAGCAGCAGCAGCAGAGCATCATTGCAGGCTGGTCAGAGTTAATGGCAAACACCTGACGTGCAGAGGAGTTTGTGCAGCAGGCCCAAAATGGCTGAAACTGACACGTGACACTTGCTGGATTGCTGTGAGCCGCACAAGCAAGCCAATCCACTGCTGCACATGCTGTGTGGAGCAGCAGCAGCAGCAGCAAGCAGCTCACCTGTTGGCGCACTTGCCGTTGTGTGCGATCACCACAGCGCCAAAGGTGCCCTGCCCCTTGTTGTTGCCTGTCAGCTGCCAGCCGTTGCTGCTGTGTGCAGCTGTCATGCGGGACACCCACATGGGGCGCACCACTGACACGCCGCCAGACGAAGACACGACAGCCTGGCAGCAGCAGCAGCAGCAGCAGCAGCAGCAGTTGCGATAGCAGTCAGAAGATGCACCTTGGGCACTAGACATACACAGCAGAGAGTAACAGCTCTCATGTAACAGCCGTGTGCGGAAGCCAGCATGCCTTGAACAACAGCCTTGTACTGTGTCCAACTGCTGCTGCTGCTGCTGCTGCTGCTGCTGCTGCTGCTGCTGCCGCACCTCGTCTGCCATGTGTTGAGCCAGTTGCCGCATGCCCCCAGTGGCCACGTACAGCGGCGTGGCATCCCCCAGCGGCTCAAAAGTGCCGCCAGGCCTCAGCACACCCACTGGGCCCTGCCAGCGCTGCACCACGCCTGCGGCAGCAGGGATATGCATACAGATACAAACAAAAACACATAATGCTCGTGGAATGTGATTTCTGCCTTGCTGGGCATGTGTGCAAATGTTGGACTGCGTGCATGCACACATGTGGTCGGTTCATAACATCCATGCACGCGCTCTTGATACTGGCTGTATCAGGACAGAAGGTCGTCAACAAGTGTTTTAGCACTGGCTAGGCCCACGACGTGTGCAGCAAGTGCTCCAGCCCTGCTACAAAGCACTCTCTTGCGCAAGGATACTGTGCAAGGTGAGCTCGCCCAACACCTTCAAATCTGGTAACTTTACATCTGCCAGCAAACCCCACCTGCCGCTAGCCAGGCCTGCACCTGCTGCTGGAACGCTGGATCTGTTGCAGTGAAGCACTGGGCGGCATGGTCAAACCTGAGGTTTAGGTTTTTGACTGCTGCAAGGCTTGGGCTGATCCATTCGGCATGCAGCGAGGCATCGCTGCTGCTGCGCGTGGCTGCCCTGCCCCCTACGCCGTGCTCTCCTGTGTCGAATACGACTGCACGCATGCCGTGGCGGGAGAGGCCCTGGCAGCAGCAGCAGCAGCAGCAGCAGCAGCAGCAGCAGTGATGGTTGACAGGTGTGGTGCAGTCTCACTGGACCTTCCTTCGACTGGCAAAAATGTGCGGTGTTATGAATGTTGATTCTTATTGGAAAAAGATGTGGGAGCGGCTGGCGGGTACTGATTGTGATAGCGGCTCAAGGTCAACGAGCAGCAGGCAGGCGGATGTGTAATGTGCGCTGCGTTGCCCCACCTGTCTCATGCAGCTACTGCTGGCAGCTGTGAACTTTGGAAGCTGTTAAGCTGTGTACTAGGTATTGTCAGTGCATGCACTTGATTTAGACTCCTAGAGGAAGATTGTTCTGTGATGCATTGCATAGGCACTCAGGAACCGCTGCTGCGCTGCCGTGGCGCACCTGTGCGCATGCCAGGCCAGAGATGCCGCCACCAATGATGCCAACAGCCGCATCATGCTGCAGTGGCTGAGTAAACTGCACTTGGTTCTCGTTCACATTGTTCCTGCAAGCACGAATGTTTGGTTGCTGGTCCATCCAGCTGCTTTGCGTGAGTTGTTTAAGCACTGCTGACAGTGCCAAGCATCGCTGCTGCTGCTGACAACGTCGCTGCCAATGCTGAGTTGTAGACCAAACCAGCGTGCTGCTTCTGGCTTATTTACCTATGCCAGTTGTTTTTGTAGCCCATCTTCGTCCTTGCTCGCTGCACAGGGTCCGCCTGGGAGCCATTAGAACGCTGTGTGGTCATCCTCTGCTGGCCAGCAGCAGCACTGCTCGACAGCATGCTGCGCTGTAGCAGACAGAATCGCCTTGAATACGTAAAGACACCGATTGTGATGTGTTGGAAGAGCTAATCACTCCAGCAAGCGCCGTGGTAGTAGCAGCTGGGTGATTGTGAAGCAGCTCGGGAATACGGCAGAGAAGTGCCCCGCTCGCGCTAAGCGGAACAGCAACTCGATGTAGAAACAGCAACTTTACGGTGTAGTTACGCTTCTGCACTGAGCCAATGAGCTTCACGGATCACGAAACACCGCACAAACACCTGGACCCCATGCCATGTGACATTGTGTCATCAACTTTGAATGTTGTCAGTGCTGCAGTCAATCACGACGTATACAGCCTCCGCCGAGCTGCTGCAAAATACATAAGAACAATCAGCGCCTTTAGTACAGCCAAGCATCCAGCACCGGGCACCAGCATGTGTGTGCAGGCCCCAAAGCAGGCACTGCACTGCCCATGCATCTCTGCCATGCCAGGGTCAGCACCAGGGTCAGCAACAACCGGCCCACATTCACAGCCCTTGGTCTCTCTGAGAGCGGGAAACTTGTGCAGGTCCCACACCATACTGCCTGTGCACAGCTCAAAACAAAGTCATTACCTGAACATGCACAGCTGAGAAACTGCACGCTGCTGTGGCAACTGTGCAGCAAACGTCAGGCACTGCAGCAAGCGGCAAGCATGCTCCAGTCAAAATCTGTGTGCATGCTGCACGCATCAGTCAACAAAAAGGACAGCAGCTGATGCAGGTGTGAGGACAGACTCACTTCAACCGCGAGCACTTGCTGCCACTTCTGTATCAGCACAGCTAGTAACAACCATCTCTTGTTTTGCAGTATGCTGCACAACCTGTGTGATGGTCCCAGTTCACATGGGAAGATTGCATGCCCAGTAAGGATGTGCACCTGGCACAGGTGACCCCACTATGCAGTATGTGGCTGTGGGCCGAGTAGTAGTGCACATAACCTATTGTATACACTATCCTGGCAATAGCTGTGCTGCAGGTGCACCAAAAACCCTGGCAGTTGACCAACATCCCATGCTGTCATGCTTGCTGTGTGATGTGACACAAGTTGTGGATGAAACATGTGAGGCGACTGAACGATAGTCAGAGTAGCATCGCAAGTAGAGAGGGAATAAATGTGCACCAAGAAGCAGCAATAGCATATGCATGCATGCAGCTGTTGTTGTGCTCATGCCTACACCACTGTTATACTATCCGTGCACCGAACCTCACTGCAGTGTACTGCACTAGTGCTACCGTGCAAGGTAACACACCAGGGCATCAACATACATGCTGGAACTATGTCATGGAGAAATCAGCAGATGTGCTGTTCACAAACATCAACATAACGACATGCCTGATGATAGCCATACGTGATCACGTGCAACAGCGCTTGAAACCTGAACCCATTGCATCAGATGCCGAATGCAAAAATGTGGCCTAGGTACACCTTTGTGCATCACACCTCCATCACACATCGACTCATGGCCAAGACGAGCAGCTGCCACTGCACCTGCTCTGACGTACGCTCAGCTACTACTTCGCTAAGCTCAATGCGTACTACTCTCTATCTCTTGCCATGCTGTGCTGCCTACACCCAACTTCTGCTGAGCACCACCACCAGAAGAACAGAAGGCACCCCATGCCGGTCTGCAACGTGATCAGTCAGCTCGAAAGTTTCATCAACACACAACGCAACCAACAGATCAAAATAGAGAAGAACCACACAAATCTACTGTGCGTTGCAACCTTCAGGCCATGGCCTTGCAGTTTCAGGCCTCACACCTGACCGCGGCTTACAAGACAACAAGCAACTCCACTTCGTGTCAAAAGCTGCGCATACAAAGCTGGTGGCACAACTCAATCACAGCCAATACACAGATCAAAATGCAGCAGAGAAGGTGATCCACCCCATAGTGACTAACAGCCCAGAACGCCGGTAACAGAACAGCGCAAACTTTACAAACACGATGGTGAGGTATGCTGCGTTCACTGGAGGTTCAACCCGCGCAGCTGGCCTGCTGCTGCCAAACCCCCCTCTGCTCATCCCCCCCTCCCCTGCACCAACACCACCAACCAAACTGGAAAGTATGAAGCAGCGGAACTGATCACTGCCAACATAATGGTGTGGCATGCCACTGATCACCGCAGGTGCAACCCGCGCAGCTGCCCTGCTGCTGCCAAACCTCCCTGATGCTCATCCTCCGCCTCCCCTGCACCACTACCACCACCCGCACCTCCCCTCCTCCCACCCTGCTGCTTCCCCGCAGCAGCAACATACGCCGCCAGGTGTGGGTGCTGCATGCTGCCCAGCTGCAGCCGCCGCCCCTGCTGCAGGTTCTGCCGCATCAGAGCTTGCTGCTGCAGCAGCGGCCGCACAACCTTCAGCATTCTCAAGTGTTGTCCTGCGATGCGCCACGCCATTGCTACCCTGGGGGCGTCAACATAGCCGTAGCTGCTGTTGCGGGCGGCACGCTGCTGCGGCGTGAGCGCCAGCAGCTGCTGCTGCTTCTCGCGCGCAACCCTGCAACCAGGAACAAGCAAGGCGGCAGGCAGGCAGAAAATCGATTAGATGCAGCGGGTTGTTGAGTTGCGGGGTGCACATGCCGCATGTGTGCTCAGATTGTGACTAGTGCACATGCTATCACACCTATCACTGTCAGTGCCGGTCACTCGATTGTGCACTGTGTCACGACAACTGTGCGCTTAGGATGTTGCTATGGCTGAATGGATGAGTTGATGATGATGATGAATCAGCGCCAGCCACTCACTTATACACAGCCTGGTAGCAGGCAGACGCCTCGATCCACACCTGGGGCAGGCTCAGCACACTCACGCCACCTGCTGCTGCTGCTGCTGCCGCTGCCGCTCGACCACCAGCCCAATCCCCTGCACCAGCACCAGCACCAGCACCAGCACCAGCACCAGCACCAGCACCAGCACCAGCACCAGAGCCTGCTGCTGCTGCTGTGCGGAAGGCTGCGGGCCCTCCCCAGAGCTCCATTTCAAAGCGTGCCTTGAGCGCCTGCTGCAGCTCTGCCTTCTGCTCGCTGTGCTGCTGCGCCTGCGCACGGCTGCGGCCGGCCGGCGCCTGCAGGGGGGATTGCGGCACAACACAAGCAGCGTGCTCAGTTCCGTGTGCTTGGTGACTTGCAGGACATGCGCGATATGTGCTTGGTGCTGCTGCGCCTGTGCGCGGCTGCGGCTGGCTGGGGGCTGCATGTGAGACATGGGGCACAACACAAGCAGCGTGCTTAGGTTTGGGTGTTTGGCTTGCAGGACTAGTGTGCTGTGTGCTATGTGCTGCTGCGCCTGTGCACGGGTGCGGCCAGCCGGCGCCTGCAGGGGCGAAGAGTGTGCGGCACAGCAGATGCAGCATGTTGGGTGTTTGGTGTCGTGACTTGCAGGACATGCGCAATGCGTGTACTGTGATGCTGACCTGTGCTCGCCCGAGCCGCCCGCCACTGGCAATATAGCGCCTCTTGTTTGGGTAACAAGCAGCACCGTACCAATGCACACTACAGGAACCCTGCATCCTGGACACATGTGTGAAAGCTGTCATAACACACCTGGCTCATCAGCTGCCGCCATGCTGCAGCTACTGCCTGTGCAGCCCCTCCCATTTGGCCAGCAAGGGTATCATACAAACCCCTACACTGCCTAAACATAACATTCAAAGATAACACACCTGGCGCATCAGCTGCTGCCATGCCGTCCTCCACTGGCTGTGCAGCCCCTCCCACTTGGCCAGCAGGGGAGCCACCGCTGCCTCAGGGGTACCGGGCAAAGCCCCAGGCCACCTCAACTCATAGTCTTGCACCCTGATGCCATGAATCACGCCTTTCAGCCAACGCACCTGGCTCATCAGCTGCCGCCAAGCTGCCCGCCACTGGCGGTGCAGGCGCTCCCACTTGGCCAGCAGGGGAGCCACTGCTGCCTCAGGCAGGCCATCAGGCCCTGCTTGGACAACTAAGTCAGGGTCCAGCTGTAGCAGTGCTGGGTCTAGGTAGTCTAGGGGAGGCAGCTCGTGCAGCAGGCACCATAAAGATCTGCAAACAAAAGACAAAGCAACAGGCAGCGCTGATCAGTTTCTAAAGTGGGGGTCAAGTCGAGGGTCTGGCCATCAGGCCCTGCCTGCACCACCAGGTCGGGGTCCAGCTGCAGCAGTGCGGGGTCTAGGTAGTCTAGGGGAGGCAACTCGTGCAGCAGACAGCACAGAGATCTGCGAACAACCGTCAAAGCAACAGGCAGCGCTAATCAGTTTCTAAAGTGGGGGTCGAATCGAGGGTCTGCCCATCAGGCCCTGCCTGCACCACCAGGTCGGGGTCCAGCTGTAGAAGCGAAGGGTCAAGGTAGTCAAGGGGAGGCAGCTCGTGCAGCAGACACCACAGCGACCTGCAGGATAAAAGGAAGAAGCCGGAAACCAGCAGCGCATGTAGCATTTCAGAAGGAGTGCGGGTGGGGTCAGGAAGGACAGCAGTGCAGGGTCCAGTTGGGCCAGTAGTGGCAGCTGATGCAGCAAGCACCACAGCGACCTGCACGAGGGAACAGGCATATAAGCAGAACATAAGAAGCACTGCTGCAGCTGGATCATGTGCTGGTGGTGCAGGCAGGGCATGATGCGCTGCACATGTAACACAGGTGACAGGCAAAACAAAGTTACAAGGCTGACCACATTGTGCATTGAGAAGGCAGCCTTCAGCCAATGCAGCGGGCAGCGCTTCAAGCACACCTGATGATGTTGCTGCGCTGCGTTGCGCGTGCAGGGCTGCCACCTGCTGCTGCCGCTGCTGCTGCCACTGACTGCTGGCCCTTCTGTGCTGCCTCCTTCACACACCTGCAGCAGCAGCAGCAGCAGCAGCAGCAGCAGCAGCAGCAGTGACAACAACAGCATAGCGGCAGCTAGGAGTGACACCCATCACCAATTCTAGCGCACAAACATCCCAAGAAAATGCCTCCCTGCTTTCTTGTCACCTGCTGTGCCAAGGACATGGCCCACGATTGAAAGCAACTACTTTGGTAACCGGTAGCTGGTGATACGTGTGCTCGTCTGTGTCAGCCGCCTTGACACTTGCACCTGTTGGGCCATTGATATGCAAAGTGGTGTCTGAATGGCTACTGCTATCATGCTCCCTTCGCACCTGCTGTGCCAGGGAGGCAGCCGGCCACTGCCACGTGTCCGTGTGCTGCAACTGACTTTCTGCATAGCGCCATGCTTGCCTGACACATTTGTGCTCCGTGCATCACGTACCTGCTGTGCCAGGGAGGCAGCCGCTTCTCCAGTGCTTCCCTGTAGCAGGGAGGGATGATCACCTCCCTGCCTGTCTTGGGGGCATCCAGTGCGCGGTAATAGCTGCAGCAGGGAGTTGGATGCAATATTAATACTGAGTTCAATAATAGCTCATGCTGTCGCTTGCAAGGAACATTCACGGCGTGCCCATTTTCAGTTTTGAAAACCAACACACTCAGAACATACAGATGGCAGCGCCGTGAACAAACTGCTATGACACATTTACAACGCAACTGCAGCTGCTCACCAGCCCCTCACAGGCCTGGCTGTCCAGCTGTTCCCTGTTGGCAAGTAATAAAACATAACAGGTTGTCATGACATGTTATGACAACAACCACAGCCGCTCACCATCCCACTAGCTCTTCACAGGCGGGGCTGTCCAGGCGCTCCCTGTCAGCAAACAGCTCCCAGCAGTTGTGCGCCTCACCCACCACAGCCCCCACCCGCATGCAAAACCTGTTATAACACGTTAGTAACAATTCCACATCCTCCCAGCCGGCCGACTCAGCCACGGCCCATGCAGCTGCGGCTCTTTCGCTGCTGCTGCTGCTGCTGCTTGCTGCTGCGGCGGCTACGGTTTGTGTGGCTGGGGTTTTGCATGGGGCTGTGTCGCGGTAGGGTTCAGGGTCCTGCTGCCTGAAGTGGCGCAGCACACGCTCATCCCACAGCAGCAGGAAGTGGTCGCCCTGCAGCAGCAGCAGCAGCAGCAGCAGCAGCAGCAGCAACAGCAGCAACAGCAGCAATGTAAGATACCCTGCTAGGTACCTATGCACAACAGCTTGCGTTGTCTGCTCAGCTCACTCCGCCAACCTCATAGCCAAAGGAAGTGTCTGCACATACCTTCCGCAGCAGGTGCCATGAAGCTGGTAACATTGGAAACACCGCACATGCCAGCATCAAGCATTGCTCTGCAGCCCGTGCCCACCCAGCAACACGCATTGTGTTTGCTGCTGCGCCCAGCAACTAGGCCTGTCACAAACCGGTCAGATACATGTCAAAAAATACGGATGAAATCCCTAGCCACTCAAAAATCAAGCCCTGAAACACCAGTCAAACAAGGTAAGTTTGTCAGTCAAACATCAGCGGCTCACATCATAGCCGGCCCCTGCCAGTGCCGCAGCCAAGCAGCTGCTGACAACAGTGGGCATAAAAATTGTCCCTTTCCGCGGCACCATAACAAGCATCACGCCAGTCAAACATCAGTCAAACCTCGGTCAAGCATCAGTCAAACTTCAGCCGCTCACGTCATAGTCGCCTCCTGCCAATGCAGCAGCCAGGCAGCTGCTGCCAACAGTGGGCAGAAATGCAGCACCGCCAAAGCCCTGAGGCAGCAGCGCCAGCAGCTGCGGGGGGTAGCCCATGACGCGCACCCTGCGCACATCACCAGGATGGATGCCGGGGTCCCTGCAGCAGCAGCAGCAGCAGCAGCAGCAGCAGCAGCAGCAGCAGCAGCATGTGGTGGGAATACAAGAAGCAGGAGCAGCAGCAGCAACAGCAGCAGCAGCAACAGGAGCAGCAGCAGCGTAACCATTTATACACCGCAGTTTACCAAGCAGGATGGCAGCAGGCAACCACCCCAGCTCATGCTCGCTGCCTCAGCCACACATCTGAACATCCTTTACCAAGTAAAACCTCACTTATCAAAAGCCACTGACGCACCTGTAAATGACAGCCCACCCACAGGGCGGCACTAGCTCCTGCCTCACCGCCACACACCCCTCAGGCACTCCACCACAGCTGGGGTCAGGCAGCCCAAACAGCCTCACACCAGACGATACAGCAGCACCAGCAGCAGCAGCGGAGGCACTTGTGCAGTGTGCCACGAGGCCTGCGTGTACTGCCTCTGCTGTGTCAGCAGGGCTGGGCACTGGCAGCGACAGCATGGCCAGGCGCTGGCGCATTGCCACCTTGATGTCATGAAGCTCCTGCAGTGAAGCAGCAGCAGCAGCAGACAAACAGCCAAATGTGACAAGGTTGTGAAGGCTGGGCACTGGCAGTGACAGCATGGCGAGGCGCTGACGCATGGCCACCTTGATGTCACGCAGCTCCTGTACAGCAGCAGCAGCAGCAGCAGCAGCAGCAGGAACCAGTCACTTCTTACAAGGTTGTGAGGGCTGGGTACTGGCATCGACAGCATAGTCAGACGCTGACGCATGGCCACCTTGATGTCATGAAGCTCCTGTACAGCAACAACATAAAGTTCAAAGTGAATTAACATTGGCATTGTTACAAGAGCAAATGCACAGCAGGGCCCAGCCACATTGCCAGGTGCAGTCCCAATCGGCCAGCTTTTTTGTGATGCAGCTCCCGCGGTGTTCCAAACGGTAAGCAGGCATGTGATGCAGCTCTGCTGTGTGGCAACAATTGCGGCTCACCTGCTTCAGTGCTAGGTCGGGCCTGAACTCTGTGTCAACTGACAGTCCGGCTGCTGCCAGGCCCACATGCGCCAGTCCTTGCTGCTGCAGCTGCTGCTGCTGCTGCTGCTGCTGCTGCTGCTGCTGCTGCTGCTTGGGCACCAGGCCTATGAGTGCGTCCAGCTTGTGAACCACGTCCCGGGCACCTGCTGAGCGTGCTGCTGACAGCGCGGCTGGCAGGCTGGTGTCGATGTTGACCAGCTTGTGCTGCTCAATGGCCAGCCAGCTGTTATGTTGTTTTTGGTGTAACAGCAGGCAGCCACATTGACATCAGTGATTTTGAGCAGTTGGCAGGTTGGTGTCAGATATTCAACGCGTGTACTGATCAATGGCCACCCAGCTGTCATCGGGCGTTTCAAGCATTCAAATTCGCAATGTAACACCAGACGGCAGGCATGAGTCAGTAGAATTTGGGCAGTCCTGTATGATGTGTGATATATAAATATCAATCATGAGAAGAGCGGCGTGAGGCTGAATTAGCAAACACAACTGCTCAGCTTAGCTCTGTTCACACGCCCACCCAGCCACTCACTCTGCAAAGACCTGCTGAGGCACCCCAGCATGGTGCAGCAGCAGCAGCAGGTTCTTGTTCACCCTGATCTTCTCACCCAGCCGCTCAGCACCATCAGCCGGCCTACACACCACCTCCAGCATGGCAGCACAGCTGCACCACCTGCTGCTGCTGCTGCTGCTGCAGCTGCTGCTGCCAGGCGTGCTAGGTTGCTGCTGCTGTGGTGGCAAAGAGTGCTTGCAGGGCACAGGTGGCTGCATAACACTGTTATTGCTGCTGCTGCTGCTGCTGCTGCTGCTGCCAGCCAGTGCTGCTGCTTTCTGCCACGCTTCGTGCACATACCACAGCTGCTGCAGCCAGGGCCTGTCTTGAGGGTGCACACACTCAAGCACCCTGCGGCTGGCTGCTGCTGCTGCTGCCGCTGCTGCTGCTGCGGCTGCCTGCAAGCAGCCACCAGCAGCCGTGATCTGTTCATGCTGCTGCTGCTGCTGCTGCTGCTGTTGCTGCGTATGCACCTGGTGTGCCCAAACCAATGCCTGGTTCCAGTGGGCGATCCACTTTGCCCAGAAGAGCTGTGCCTCTGGTGCTTTGACCTGGCTGGCCCGCAGCACTACACAGCCTGGCGGCAGCACTGCGCTGCTCAGTGGGAGCAGTGTGCCCTTGGCAATGACACCACCAAAGTGCGCGTCAAACAGGCGCACCTGTGAGCATCAGAGAGTGCAGCAGACGCGACGGCACAGAGACAAGTTGTGTTGGTGAGCGTGTGCTTCATTTGCGTGCACCAATAACCCTACACTTTCAGCGCGCAACAACACCCCTAAACCCTTACCTGCAGCGGGGTGTGTGGCCACAGCACGCCCTGGCCCGTCTCGGCCGCCACCAGCTCCCCTGATGACACAGCAGGCACCAGCCGCGCCACGTCATCAGAGATAAACCCTGAGCCGTCACTCATGACCTCACTAAACCCTGCTGCTGCCGGTGGTGGCACAAAACCCTGCTGATGTGGCGGGGTTGCGCCTGGGGTTTGGGGTTGTGGGGGGAGCTTGTTGCCTGCTGCATCTGTGGGTCCTTCTATGTCAGGGATGTAAAAGATGCGGGCAGCAGGCAACTGCACGGCAAGACAATTCACAGCAGGCAAACTGAATACGTAAGCGGTTGGTGTGAGCTCTGTATCGTGGTGCTGCAGGCGTCCTAATGTACTGGTCTGCATGAAAGGGCAGCAGGCAACTGCACAGCAAGAAAGCCGTCAGCAGGCGACCAGTGTATGAGATGGACCCTGCTGATCATGTCAGAAAGCAGCGCAGGGGGCAGAGTGAGAACAGCAGGTGGTATGTTGCACGGTGATAATGGCGGTGTCAGCAGGCATCTGACTGCATGCCGCTGGTCGTCAAAGTTGACAAATGAATGGCAGCAGCAAGCAGCGCACTCACCCGCAGCGGCACTGCGCTTGACACCAGCAGCGCCCCCCGTGCACTCAGCTTAGCAATGCTCCCAAGGCTGCTGAAGCAGCCTAGCAGCTGCCGCGCTGCAGCCACGTTGATGGGCCGCCATGCTGCTGCTGCTGTGCTTGCTGCTGCTGCTGCTGTGCTTGCTGCTGCTACTGCTGCTGCTGTGTCCTCAGGTGCCAGGCTGTCAGTTGCCAGCAGCCACAGGGAGGCCCCTTCATTGCCGCTGCCTTTCTGGACCAGCCTGCGAGCACAAAAGTAGCGGTATACTGTACACACGAAGCCATGCGCCCCATGCATAAGCCTGCAGAAGTAACATCATGTAGATTACGCATATAAAACACATCTCATGCAGCGTGTCCTCACGGGCCACACTATCTGTGTCAAGCAGCCACAGCAAGGCGCCTTCGCTACCGCTGCCCATCTGCACAACCCTGCAAGCACGGCACGCTGGCATACATTTGTACATGGCTACCCACACAATCCATATAGTGGTATCGAGTATCCGTGTGTACAGTGCTCATTGTAAGAGAAACTGACAGACATAATGCGACCCACGAATGTCGGGGTGACAGCAACCCCACCGCACCTGCCCCCAGCACCATGCTGTGAGTCAGCAAATCATCCAACCCAGCTACAAGCTGACAACAACAACAACGTCACGTAACATAACATGTGTTACATAAAACATGTCATATCACATTCAGCAAACCCACCTCCTGTAGCGCCGGCCCGCCAGCAGCACGCCATGGCTCAGCACGTCATCCAGCGCCGCCAGCAGCGCAGCAGCCTCAGCCTCCCGCTGCCGCTGCCGCACACTGCTGCTGCTGCTGCTGCTGCTGCTGCTGCCAGATCTGGCCAGCACTGCTGCTGCTGCTGCCAGGGCTGTCTTGTCCAGTGGCAGCCGCAGCAGCCTGTCATGGCTGCCTAGAATTGGGTGGCGCTGCAGATGGCAGGAGGAGGGCTCAGAAAGGTCCCAGTACCTGCAGCAGGGTTGCGACCAGAGATACAAGTTTAGACCAGGGTTGATGGGTCTGAAGGGAGGCATTACAGTTGGAAGCAGAGGTGGCGCTGTAGATGGCAGGAGGAGGGCTACGAGAGATCCCAGTTCATGCAGCAAAGTTTGATCAGGGCGCAAGAGTAGCAGCAGCAGCAGCAGCAGCGGCGGCGGCAGCAGCAGCAGCAGCAGCAGGTGAAGAACAGCAGCACGAGCAGCAGCCACCAACTACGTTGGGAGTTGCAGGAATCATGTTCAAGGCGAGACAAGGTTGTCGCATGGCAAAAAGCAGCGGCATCAGCCTGTGCCTGAGCACAGCCAAGCCTTGAAGTTCTGCCCAAACAGCTCAGCCCTGCTACCGATGAAAACACACAAGCGACACTCAACCGCAGCAAAGCAGCAGCAGCAGCAGCAGCACTCACTTGAACTCCACCAGGCCTCCACCCAGCAGCTCCTCAGCAGCAGCAGCAGCACTGCTTGGTCCTCCCTGCTGCTGCTGCTGCTGCTGCTGCTGCTGCTGCATGTAGCCAGCCATGTTCAGCAGCAGCCTCCCTTGGTTGCGCGGGTGACGCCTGCCCTGCAGCTGCAGCGCCGTCTCGCCACTGCTGCTGCTGCTGCTGCTGCTGCTGCCGCAAGGGCCCCACAGCTCCGCATCTGGTGGGCTGTGGTGCCACACGTAGCAGCCGCCGGCAGCGTCCCAGCTGAGCCGCCTGTTATGTAACAACTCCCTAACAAGCCTCGAGGGGGGCACCGTCCAGTGTGCTGAGTCAGCGTCTGTCCAGCAGCAGCAGTGTCGGGCCCACTGTGTAACCAGCTCCTTGGGGTGACACCCCATCCCACTGCTGCTGCTGCTGCTGCTGCTGCCAGCTGCTCCAGAACCATGCATTGCATGGCCATTGCCTTGGTGCTGCTGGGTACCGCCACATGGTCTTGCTGCTGCTGCTGCTGCTGCTGCTGCTGTGTATGCTGCCAGGTCTTCCGCCAGCCAGGCATCCAGCTGGTCAAGCTGCTGAGGTGGCAGACGGGGCAGCTGCTGCAGCGTGCGCAGACTCACCCAGTCCAGCACCTGTAGCTGCTGCAGCAGGACTCTGGACAGCAGCAGCAGCAGCAGCAGCAGTAGGGCAGCAGTGCAGATGTCACAATCTCAAACAAACTCGTGCACGTGCGGCTGCTGACCCACTCCAACACCTGCAGCTGCTGCAGCAGCGCCCTGGAAGCAGCAGTAGCAGCAGCAGCAATGCAGATGCAAAGTTAACGCCTTGTTTGTTGGTCATACAGAGGGCTGCTATTGGCAGAGCAAGACGCACCTGCAACAAGACCCTCAGCCAGCACCGTACGTTAGAACCTGAACCAGGTTGGACCACAACACCAATCAACAGCTGCTTTCTTCCAATATTGTCCAACCAGCTTGTTATACATAAAGCGCCACCAAATGAAGTGTGAGTCCCAGCCAGCCTTGAAGCCGAGCCACCTCAGCAGCAACATGCCAGCGGGCCTCCCCCAGGGCAGCAGCCAGGCCCGCCACAACAATAACAACCAGCAATTTTGCAAACCAGTGCTGCACACCGCAGTGGTTTGAAAACGATACAAAAATACACAGCAACGCAACGATTCCATAAAACTTTGAGTCCAAGCCGCACATTGGCATGCACACCTCATACCCACACACACCTGACGTGGAAGGTGAGTCCCAGCCAGGCCTGCAGCCGAGCCACCTCAGCAGCAACATACCAGTGGGGCTCCCCCAGGGCAGCAGCTACTGCTGCCACGTCAGCAGCAGCAACAGCAGACTGCAGCCGCCACGAGGACCAGATGCGGCCCCAAATGCCGGGGCGCCAGGCGGCCGGGGCAGGCCCCTGCTGCTGCTGCTGCTGCTGGGTGTGTTGCTGTTGCTGTTGCTGCTGCGGCTGCTGGATGGTTGGCTGCTGCTGCTGCTGCTGCTGAGAGTGCTGCTGCGGCAACGACTGCCATTGCTGCTGCTGGGTTGTTCGCTGCTGCTGCTGCTGCTGCTGCTGCTGTTGCTGGGTTTGCTGTGGCAGCGTTTGCCATTGCTGCTGCTGTTGGGTTGGCTGCGGCGCCAGACTGTGGGGTGAATGCGGCAGCGTTGCAGCCCTGCTGGAGCCCCCAGCTGTAGCTGCTTGCCAGGCCCTGCTGTCCCTTGCTGGTCTGACCGTGTCGGCTCTTTGTGGCTGCTGCTGCTGCTGCTGCTGCTGCTGTTGCTGGACGGGTGTCTGCCACAGCTGCTGCTGGTGTGCATGCCAGTCTGTGGCTGTCTGTGGCAGGGGCCCTGCCTGCTGGTGCGGGGCAGGACACCACTGCTGCTGCTGATTCACTTGCGCATCCCTGGCAGCCCAAGCAACGGGCTGAGCAGCGGGTTGCTGCTGCTGCTGGCCGGCGTGCCTGTCCCTGGCACCCCAAGCAACGGGCGGAGGAGCAGGTTGTTGCTGCTGCTGCTGCTGGTGCTGGTGCTGCTGGTGCTGCTGCTGCTGCTGCTGCTGCTGCTGCTGCTGCTGGGTTTCCAAAATGCTCACAGGCACATCAGCACCTGCGCGCCACAACGCCTGCACCACATGCGGCGTTGATGTGCGATGTTGTTGACTTGGATCCTGGTGCTGGACCTGCTGCTGCTGCTGCTGCATGTTTCTCTGTGGCTGCATGTCCCACTGCTGTTGGGTGCTGCACCCTTGCTGCTGCTGCACATTCCACTGCTGCTGCTGGGTGCTGCACCACTGCTGCTTCTGCACGTTCCACTGCTGCTGCTGGGTGCTGCACCCCTGCTGCTGCTGCACGTTCCACTGCTGCTGCTGGGCGCTGTGCCCCTGCTGCTGCTGCACGTTCCACTGCTGCTGCTGGGTGCTGCACCCCTGCTGCTGCTGCACAGCATGTGTCCGCCACTGCTGCTGGGGCTGGTGCTGTGCATGGGACCTGTCCCGACGTGCTAACAGCTTTGATGGGGATATCTCATCCTGATTGAGGGTAGGGGCCTCTGCTCGTTTTGTTCCTGGGGAGGCCTGCTGGGCAAACATCCGAGCTGGTTGCTCCATGCCCGTGAAACGTTTGCGTTTTACAGTTTGAGCATGATGTGGCGTGTATTCACGTCCGTCACCGCTGTATCCGCGCGCATCAAGCTTGCACAGCACTGCCTACGATACTTGGAGGTTTTCTTTGAGTGGTAGAGCGATGCATACGGTCTCTGAACAACTTCGAAAGTGTTATAAACGTTTTCGAATGGCGTATATGCGCGGAGCGGTTGCTGAATTCGGTTATGCCCTATGCTGTGCGTGCTACGCGACGTTTGGCACACCACGATGATCAGCCAGCATAATGCCCGATTGAGGTGGTGGAGCCCGAGTATCAGATCGTTTGTATTGCTTAGAGGGTATCAAATGATATGATGAGTTCAAGCGATGGCTGCTCATGTGACTTTAAAGTTGAGCAGCCGGCTGAGCTGGGCAGAACCACCCTTCTGCAACTTCATTGATTTGTTACGTTTCACCATCAAATAAACCTACGCATGCCAGTACTGCTGTGAAGACAACAGTCAGGATAGCAACTGTCAGGATAGCGACAGTTTGAACTGCCTTTTCACAACTGTTCAGACCCAAACCACGTCAGCGGCTGAGTGCTCAACACGTATGGTAGTTGGATGTTGCATGATGAGCCACTTCAGAACCACAGCTCCCCAACCCGAGCCCACCGTTGGGCCGTTAGAAGTTGAACATCATTGGGGCTACATCTGCTGCACAAGTTGACAAAGTGGCTTGCATGGCGCCACCATGCTTCTCACATCTGGTGCGTGTGACATGCAGAAAGGCCATTGTGTGTGTGGTTGACAGAGTTGCTTGATTCCAGCATAGTAGCATGTAGCCTTTGGAAAGGCTGCACGACACAGCTCTCTGTGAACAGCAACTCATGATACTTACATGCTTACATTCCATATGCAAACTCTCTGTCAACAACAGCACTGCCCTGCTGATATACTATTTGAGCAGCAGCGGCAGCAGCAGCAGCAGCAGCAGCAACGACAATAACAACACAAGCGCTGTCACGGGCACATGTGTGCCAGCTGCATGCGTTCAAAGAGTACGCTCGCTATGCGCAGACTTTAAAACTGACGCAATACTACTGTTGATGACTGACTGTTAGTAACAGGCTGCTCATAGCCGACTGTCAGTAACAGTCAGCCCAACCTGCCTGCAAGTAGTAGGGACACATGACGACAGCTAGACACAAGACTTTCTGCTCTGGTGCAAGAATGCTGCTGCCTGTGCCATGGCTGCAGTCTCGGGCAAGCGGCCAACGACACAGCACGTGCACGCTCCTGCCTGCACAGCAGCCGTGCGTTGCGTCTCAACAGCTGCGCTGTCGCCTGCAGCACCACGTTCCGAAAGCAGCAGTACAGCAAGTCAAGCCGCCTCCCGCCCAACAATTCGTCGGGCTGCTGCATCTGGCTGCCTTTCACCAAGCCAATCGGCAGCAATGCGGGAGCACAGCGATGGCCAAGCGCGGCATCTGAAACATGCAATACGCGCAGAGCCAAGTCATGTTCCACACGTGCGTTTTGACAGCTGGTTGTACCACGCTGGAAACCAACAGCAACAACCATAACTACAGCAAACAGGCAGTGGTGCCTCCTGTACACTGAGCCTAAGGTTGGGTGTCAGCAAGAGGCTGTAACTAGACACAATCCTGGCAGCACATAACAACCAGCACGGAATGCTGCCATCTGCTGGTAATAATGCTTCACTGCTTCTATACTGCAGCTGAAGCGTGTCCCCTGTACCTAAAATAGTTTGACGTTGCAGTCCGAGAATCCTGAACCACACTGCAGTGTGATATGAGCTTCAGCATACTACGCATGCATTGTACTAGCCTAGTATGTAGTACACCAACAGTACTCACTGCTGCCGCCTTGCAAACCACACTGCAGTCCTGCAGCTTGGCATATTGCAAGCAGCACACAACGCAACACGCTGACTAACTGGAAGGGCAATACACCCACACTGCTGCACTGCCGCAAGCTCAACAGCCGCCACCCGTCACACTGCTATCCCAAGGGGTGCCTGCTGCTGTCCCTGTCCCGCAGCTGTGCATTTGACACTGGCAGCACAGCCATACCATATATGTAGGTGTTATCTCATATCACGTGTATGTGTTAGAGTATGTTGTGTGCGCGGCAAGTACCCCCGTATAAACCACAGCACACTATACACATATATGAACATTGGTGTCGCGCTGCATGAGCAGACACCAGCAGCAACACCCACACACTGTAAACCCTGCCCACCAGACGTGAAGATATATTCACGCGTGCAGTGCTGCAGTGTTGAGCTAACTAGGCCGATCGCTGAGGATCCTAATCACTTTGCAACAGGCATTGCACATGCAATGCATATATGCATTGCATATGTAATGCTGCAGATCCATCAACACCGCCCGTCAACACACACAGTATACGAGAGTCAACACAACACATCCTCCCTTTTCCTTTTCCAAGATCCTTCACCACTGCATACCCTTGTGCGTTGGGTCACTAGCGTTGAGAGCACAACCATGCATATTATCCCGGCTGATTCACGTGCAGATGCGTTGGGTGGATAGTTGAGCACATAGATAGATACTTGTATTGGTTGGTGTGTCTCCGAGCATGTGGGCTGGATATGCCCCAAAATGCCATGCTCCATATCACAACAGCGAGTGTGTATGCATGTCGTCCACACAAGAAGTTGCTGCTTGCAGCTGTGTCCACTGCTGCTGCAGCAGCAGGCGTCGCACAGCGCATGGTGATGGCAGCAGAACACTGCCACACACCCAACCCCTGGTATCCGCGCAGCTGTGGCTGCAGCTGTAGCAGAAACAAACAATAACCATGTGCTGGGAAAACAGTCGTCACAAGCAGCCGTCCAACACCAACGCCCGCGACAACACCTGCTGCTGTACCACCACCAACACACGGTTCAACAGCCGTGCCATTCATCCAGCCAGGCGTTACACCCAGCATGGCTCACAGATAAGCTTGCTCTGCAACAGCAGGAACAGCACCAGCAGCAACTGCATCCAAAAACCAGCACTGCAGCTGCTTGTTTAGACCCCACAGCAGACGTTACCCGTGCAGCTGCATCAGCACATGACCTGTTGGTGCATTATGCGCATGTGCCTCTGCTGCTGCATCGCATTCTATGCAGGGCATTTGAATGCACGGCATTATAATGCAAAGCATTCAATGCAAGCCGTTTGCTGCAGGCCACGCAGAAAGTTTGCCGTTCCCAAAGCACATGGCGCGTGAAGCTCAGTGCATCGTTGTTCTGCATGGCGTGCCGCGCCTCATCCCAACGTCAGCTGCAGCTGCGGCTGCAGCAACACAGCTCCAACAGCTTATGCTGCAGCTCTCAGCCAGCCACATGCCGCCGTCCACCTTGACTCCCCTGGCATTGCAGCTGCAGGCACGCAGCACCAACTGCTTACGCTGTCCGGGGCTGGCAGCCAGCCACATGCCGCCCTCCACGTTGACTCCCCTGGCATTGCAGCTGCAGGCACGCAGCACCAACTGCTCATGCTGTGCGGGGGCTTGCAGCCGGCCACATGCCTCCCTCCAGAACTGCCGCGCCGGCACTACCGCTGCAGCAGCACGCCTGCAGCTGCTCATGCTGTGCGGGGGCTTGCGGCCAGCCACATGCCTCCAAACACCTTCAGCGCCCTGCCACTGCTGCTGCAGCTGCAGCAACGCAGCTCTAGCTCCTCATGCTGTGCGGGGGCTTGCTGCCAGCCACATGCCTCCCTCCAGAACTGCTGCTCCGGCACTACCGCTGCAGCAGCACGCCTCCAGCTGCTCATGCTGTGCGGGGGCTTGCGGCCAGCCACATGCCTCCAAACACCTTCAGCGCCCAACCACTGCTGCTGCTGCAGCTGCAGCAGCGTAGCTCTAGCTCCTCATGCTGTGCGGGGGCTTGCAGCCAGCCACATGCCTCCCTGCATCATGACGGCCAGCCCCATGAACGGCTAGCACTGCACGCCAGCGCAAGCAGCAGCGGCAGCGGCAGCAGCAGCAGCTGCTGCTTACGCTGTGCGGGGGCTGGCCGCCAGCCACATGCCTCCCTCCACCTCTGTGCTTCAGCAGCAGCTGCACCCACGCGGCAGCTGCGGCCATGCAGCAGCTGCGGCATCCTAGGTGCTGTGCGGCGCCTGGCGGCAGCGACATGCCCGCCTCCACTTGCAACGCCATGCAGCTGCCGCTGCAGCACTGTTTGCTGCCTCATGCTGTGCGGGGGCTTGCGGCCAGCCACATGCCCCCCTCCACCTTGAGGGTGAGTGCCAGCATGGAGCGAGCCATGACCTCCGCGTGGTCACCCATGCGCGCAGCAGGGCGGAAGCTGCAGGAAAGAAAAGAAGAGGAAAAAGGCAGAAAACTGAGGGCCACGGCCAAAGGTGGGAGTGAAGTACAATGTGGCCATGTTCAGGAGCTGGTAGCAAACAGCATACTCGCAATACCACTCAGGCAGCAATGCCGTTGTGGTGAATACACTTGAGATCAGCGCAAGGTGCTTGTTGTGTAACTGTGTGTGCAGGGTGTGCGCGGCTGCTCCACCAACACCGGGCCCCGTCTATCACTATTGCCTGCCACTCACTTGAATGTTGACAGCAGCATCACCACATTGCTGCGCACCACCACCTGCCCCAGCACCAGCCCTCCCTCTCAGTAAACCAAATAACAAACAAAGTAACAACATAACGCGCCACTCACGTGAATGTTGACAGCAGCATCACCACAGCGCTGCGCACCACCACCTGCCCCAGTGCCAGCCCTCCCTCTCAGTCACCAAACCAACCAACCAACAAACAAAGTAACAACGTAACGCGCCACTCACGTGAATGTTGACAGCAGCATCGCCACAGCGCTGCGCACCACCACCTGACCCAGTGCCAGCCCAATGCAGTTCTTAGGGCCGGATGAGAAGGGCAGGAACCTGGGGGCTCCGCTGACTGGGTCAATTGCCACCTCGGGGTTTTGCCAGCGCTGGGGTTTGAACTCCCGCGCGTCTGGTCCCCAGGAGCCGCTGTAGTTGTTGACCACAAAGAGTGAGGGGAACACGGTTACACCTGGCGGCACGAGGTAGGGGCCGATCTTGGTGGGGCGCTCTGTCAGCCTGCAGGGGAAAAAAGAGTGACATGAGAAGTGTGACAGAAGAGTGAGGAGTGGGTGAGGGGAACACGGTCACACCTGGCGGCACCAGGTAGGGGCCGATCTTGGTGGGGCGCTCTGTCAGCCTGCAGGGGGAAAAAGAGTGACATGAAAAGTGTGACAGAAGAGTGAGGAGTGGGTGAGGGGAACACGGTCACACCTGGAGGCACGAGGTAGGGGCCGATCTTGGTGGGGCGCTCTGTCAGCCTGAAGGGGGAAAAGAGTGATGGAGGACAAGCATGACAGATTGAGAGGCCGTAACAGTGTGTCCACTCCATGTTTGACAAATTCCGTTGGCACTGGGTGTCCGCCAATCTATCTGCTCATGCCAACCAGTCCGCTGTATGCTGCAGTAACAAACTGTTGCAACAATCAGACACAGTCTACAGCAAACGTACCGCGGCGACGCGGAGGCGCCTGCAGGGTAGAGCCGCATCGCCTCGTTAATAATGGCCTCCAGGAATGGCAGGCCCTTCAGCGCGTCAAAGCTCTGGCTCAGCACCGCCAGGGCAGCGTCCAGGTCACCGTTGCAGGGCAGGCCCGCTGCTTTCAGCTCTGCCAGCAGCTGCGCCTCTGCCTCGGGGTGTGTGGCGATGCAGTAGAGGATCCAGGAGATGGTGTGTGCTGCTGTCTCGGGCGCCATGATCTGCATGGAAAGGAGTGGGGTATATGCAAACAAAAAGTGAACTTCTAGTGCCCTTGATACAGTGCTGCAGTTGCTGTTTGTACACAGCGACACAGTGATGGTGATGTGACGTAGCAATTGCCAGCGTTGCCTGGTGGTAGTGGAGCATGTAACTTGCTGCTCATCGAAGCAGCAAGATTTGCAGGTAACATGCCTGCTGCTGCGCTACCTTCTCTGGACTGCCAGCCTTTTGCCTCCATATCTCACCTGGTTGCCGACCTCAGCCAGCAGCCGCTCCCTGCAGGGCGGCTTGCCTGTGTGGGGGTCCACCAGCCGCCGCAGGCAGGCAGTCAGGCTCAGGTCGCTGGGGCCCTCGCTGCACGATGTGGAAACAGATACAGCACAGTACAATGAAGAACAGACGCAGCACAGTTTGTCAGGCCGGCCGTAAGCTTGGGTCATTTGAGCCCTCACTGCACAATGCGCGGACAATTTGTTGGACGCAGCAAAGCGCAGCGCAGTGTCAGAAACTGTTTGGAACACCAGGCGATGCAGGCAGGCAGGCAGGCGCAGGTCGCTGGGGCCCTCGCTGCACAACGCACACACAGGTACGACGCAGTGCAATGCAGTGACGCGTCAGTCATCCGGCTTGGCACTTTCTGTACAGCTTGTGAGGCGCTGCATCCGAAAGTGTCACTGCTTGTGCAAAATGAGCATCAGCTGCTGTAAAACAAAGCTGTTGGGCCTGCAGCAATGCAAGCAAACCCAAGATGCACAGGCAGCACAGGCAGTGCACAGCAGTGACATGTCAGACAGCCAGCTTGGCACAGTTGGTGGCGAAAGGTGGAGCGTAAGGCGCTGCATTGCAGCTTGTCGCTGCTTGTGCGGAATCGCTCACCAGCCACGGCGAGATAAAGCGTCAGGCTCGACAACAGACAGACAAAGCCAACAGCTCTCCACATGGCGCATGATGGGCTCAAACACCTCATCCTGCTTCCCATCCATTTTGCAGCCTCCAACAGTCTGAGACACCCAACACAGCATTGGTCCAGTGATACGTAAGGGAGATGATGTTACTGGCGCTCACCAGCTCTCCACGTGGCGCATGATGGGCTCGTACACCTCGTTCGCCAGCCGCAGCCGCGCCCCCCGCAGCTGCCGGCCCCCTGGTGTGGCCCAGGGGGCCAGGCCGTGAGCCAATGCCAGCCAGGGCTGAGCAGGGTGGTGGTGCACGATGCCGATGGCTGTCTCGATGTCTGCTGCTGCCTGCAGGTAGTCGATGCCGCAGGAGGGGTCCATGCCGAAGAGGCCCTCCACCTGTTGCAGCAATTTTGAACGTATGTCACAATGAGAAGTAACAAGTGAGTAACACAATGGATGTCTGCTGCTGCCTGCAGGTAGTCAATGCCGCAGGAGGGGTCCATGCCGAAGAGACCCTCCATCTGTCGCAGCACACTTCGAATGTTTCAGCAGCGCAAAGTGACAGATGTAGTAACATATTTGATTTGTGATGCTGCCTGCAGGTGTTTGATGCGGCAGGAGGAGTCCATGCAGAAGAGGCCCTCCACCTGTCACAGCAACTTGAACGTATGTCACAACGAGAAGTAACAGTTGAGTAACACAATGGATGTCTGCTGCTGCATGCAGGTGATGGATGCCGCAGGGAGGGTCCATGCCGAAGAGGCCCTCTACCTGTCGCGGTGAGTTTAAAAAGACATTAACGGGCATGACATGACAATTCGGGATAGGTCACACTGCTACATCTATACATAAAAAAAGCAGCAGTGGGCATACGCCGCGCCTTACCTGTGTCTGGATGGCAGCAGCCAGCAGGTGGTGGTCCACCTGCACATCTGCTGCTGCTGCACACGTCACCTGCGCCACCACACCCTGATCCTGGTCCCGCGCACGCACCACATCAGCATCTGCTGCTGCTGCTGCTGCTGCTGCTGGTGCCTTGCGCTGCATCTGCTGCTGCTTGCTGATGGCTGCGCTGATGCGGCGACCCACATCGCCATACGCCTTGAGCGCTGCTGTGTAGCTGTTGGCAGCAGTCAAGCAGTGCAGCAGGGAAGGGTTCACACATGATTCTTTTCCAAGCGAAAGGGTTTAGATCTCAGCCGGAAGGTTTTTGATCCCAGACAGAATATAAGGTGTTTGAGTGATGGTTGCAGAACGAGTGATGGCGCAAAGTTTGAAGAAAATTTAGCAGCTGCAGGAAGTGCCACTTGAAGATTGGCAAGCTGAAACCAACAGGTGTGTTGCGGCAGCCTGCACGTGCACAGCCGACAAAGCCACAGCAGCAGCTGCTGCTGCTGCTGTTGCTGCTGCTGGTCACTCACTTCTCCCTATTTGCTGCTGGTGTGTATGCTGGTGACAGCGCCTTGCGCACAGCCACCCACATCTCCTCATTCTGCTCTGTGAGGATGCTGCAGGACACACCAGGCAATGCAGGAACAGGGTAGCATACGTGAGTCGTGTTGCCCGTAAGCAAGCAAGCAGGCTGTGCTGCCGTTGAGTCTTTTGACCAGTGCGCTACATACAATGCACCGCACGGGAGGACACATATCTTGGCAAGTACTGCCCCTGCGCGTCGCTGCTCCCGCTGCTGCGTATTGCTTTCAAAGCTGCTGCTGGTTACACCTCCTGCAGCTGCCAGCTGCTGCTGCTGCTGCTGCTGCTGCTAGCTGACAGCTGCTCATAGCCACTGCTGCTGCTGCCGCAGGCTGCCGGCTGCTCATGGCCACTGCTGCTGCTGCTGCTGCTGCTGCTGCTGCTGCTGCGCCTGGTCACCTGTGGTGGCCGTGCAGTCCTGTGGCCTTGTCAAAGACGCTGTACTCTGGCTGCTTGCGGGGCACATTGTCCGGCCCAGTGCGCGCTGCAGCACAGCAGCAGGCAGCACAGACAACAGCAGACAGCAGGCCAGCCACAGTACAAGGGTCAAAGCTGCGCTCGCAGGTGAGCGGCACTACCTTGCATGTGTGCCAGGCGATTACGTTGTGCGCACAAAACACTTGTGCGGCAATGTGGTTGATACGTACAGACACAATGACAACCCAGCAAACATGAAGCAGCAGCAGAGGTGTACCCCAGACCGTTGCGAAGATGCCAAGCTGCAGACTCACCCAGGATGCTTTGCGTGATAGCGGGGTCTGACACGATGATGAATCGCATGTGTGGGATGCTCACACGTAGCACCGGCTCCTTTGTGGCGTCGTGGAACTTGAGGAACCACTGCGTGAAGTCCTTGTGCATCCAGTACAGCAGCAGGTGCCCTGTACACGGCAAAGATCGACCAAACATCCAATGAACATCCAGATAAGGGGCTTTTGAAAGCCATACCAGGCGGGCAGCTGGCAAGATCCGACAAAAAATCATATTCCTGGTCATAATGCATGTACGCAAGCTGTGATGGTGCAGGTGTATGTACCGCTGCAGGGGCATAGCAGCAAGCCATGCCAGGGTGGGCAGCTGGCATGTTCCAGTAGGAGAGCAAATGCATAGGCAAAGCAAATGAAGAGCCACGTGCGTGGTTGCAAGAGGCAGCAGCGGTTGCGTCAGGGTATGAATCATGCTGTCACTGCATGCAAGGCGCAGAGTGACACCACACCATGCCAGATTGACAGCTGTCGGCAGCCACACACAGCTGCACAGCTGCACACAGCTGCACAGCTGCTGGCATGCCATTAGAAGGCCACGCTTCAGGCAGCAGGCTGCATTCATGGCAGTGACACTGTGCTGCAAGCGCTGCGTAACCAGCAGCAAAACCACTGCAGTTACAACCTTCGGGTTCACAGTCAACTCACCAAGCACAGGCACCGAGTTTGGCGCCATTGGGATCCTGTGCATATCATATCTGAGTCGAGTCCACAGCCACTCTGCAAACACTGCGCTGACCAGCACTGCCAGCAGTGAGCAGAGCACCACACCCCAGCTTGAAAGCCCGCTTGCGACTGCTGCGTCACTAAGCATATCTTGCAGGCCCTGAAGCATATTGTTGCAGAATGCAGTGACATCAGCAGGAGGTGATCAGATTGGCACATACCAGCCAGGCACGACGTACGGAACCAGCATGCTGCTAGGGTGGTGAGCAGAGTGCATGCTGTTGCTGTCAGGCTGTGCTGCTTGAGCGCATGTGCCAGACGCCTCTGCAGTAACAACATTTGCACACTTCATTAAGTTGATTCAACTAGCAACTACATGTCAGCTGTGCACGTGCCAGGCATTAGATTGCGTGTAGCAGCGCTGGGGGCGTGGTAGCACAATTGCCTGGTTTGATCCGTTATCATACAGCAGCGTTTTGCTGAACAAATTACATTCAATCTACTTTCGCATAGCAGTAAAGCCTGGCATCATTCACACAGCGATGCAACGGATGCTACCTGCTGCCTGAGCACACTGGTGCCTTTCACTCACTTGGATGGCTCCGGCGAGAACGTCCATTGCTGAAAGATGCCTTGGTTTAGGTGACTTATTTGCAAAACAATGGGCGGCGTACCCCCGCACGTCTTGCCCCCAATGCAGAGTCACCACGGGCAGGCAGCTAGTGATGCATTGACAGCAGATAGTCAAACGGCGTAACAACGATCAAGTTCATTTTCAAGCGAGCAAGTACGTGAATGTCTGGTATGCACGCAATAGTAACAGGCTACTGGCGACAGCCGTTGTGTACAGCAGCCTGATATCGTGTAGGCGGCAAGCATATCAGACATAAGAATATATGTGTATACAAAACTGCGTAGAGAAAGTTGACTAGGGTCCCTGCCTGAATTCACCCTATTTTGGCGCCAAGTGCTCTCGGTGAACTGCTCAACGCCCTCCTCGAAGGATGTTGCGCACCGCTGGTCAGCTACCCTAGCAAAACGAGTCTGCAGCACCTGAGTGAATGTTACACCTTTCAATGAGCACACAGCAGACGTGGGCCCCTGCAGCTGACAGGTCTGGGCAGCTTGCTCCTCATATACTACATGGCAGGTAGTACCTGCCAGCCAGCCACACAACTGCCAGCTAGCCATTCAGCCATTACCTGGCATGGCATGTGCTTTGGTGCTGAGACCGAAACATCAGCTATTGCACTTGACATGACACCACACAGTGTAGCAGTTTAGGTGCGGCTGACTGTGCCCTAATCAAGAGGCCAAAGCTGGCAGCAGGGGTGGTGCATCCCGCCCTGATCTGCCATCACTTGAACCAGTCATCCTCATCATCACCTGCTGCTGCCGAGTCCACCTTTCCAGAGTTGGATGCTGCTGCTGCTGCTGATGTGGCTGTTGGCTGCTGCCGCTGTGGCTGCTGCTTGCGGCTATGGGTGCGTGACTGTGGGTTCTTGGAAGCAGCTGATGTAGGCAGCTTGCATGGCGGATTGACGGCTGGCTGGGATGCAGCAGCTGCTCCTGGCGGTTCAGCTACTGCAGCTGAAGCTGCTGACTGCTTTGGTGGCACTAGTGCAGCAGCTGGCACGGTGGGTTGCTGTGGCTTCTGCTGCTGAAGGGACTTGCTGCGCCGCGCCAGGGGCGGCTGCAGCGGCTTCTGCTGCTGCATGGACTTGCTGCGCTGCGGCTGCCAAGTGCTGCTGCTAGGTTTAAGCACTGGACATTTTGGCAGCTCTGCAGCCGCGGACAGGCTCTTGCTGCAGCCTGCCTTATCATTTCCGCTGCTGGCTTCCCCTGTGTCCTCCTCATCGTCTTCTCCATCTTCTTCCTGCTCCTCATCGTCATCTGCTTCACGCTTGCGCTTGTTGTGTCCACCTGGGGGGTCTGGCAACCGCGGAGGGCCGTGGTCATCTGAGCAGCAGCGGTTTGGCAGCCAAGCAGCAGCAAAGCAGCGGCAAAGACACAACAGTGACCTACACGGCACTGTGCGTGGATGGCACAGCAAGTGCGTGGCATGACTAGGTGCCTTATCGTGGGAAGGTGTGTGTTGATGGTGCAGAGAGCTTGAGTGTGCATAGACGACCAACTCATGAGCGATGGGTGTGGTTCTGCACGCACTTTTTGGTTGGATCGAAGGTGTTGAATAATGTAAGCAGACCTATGCCACCTGCCACACTGTGTGCTCCAAATTGTGGCTCACCTAGCACGTGGTCTGAAAAGATGTATGTCACAAAGTTGTTGCGCACAAAGTCGCTGATGGCCTGCATGGGTCATCAGCAGCCGCATTGCAGCAGGGCAGGCATACAGCACGCTCCCAGCACTTGCTTTGCCAAAGGCCCCAACAAACAGAAGTGGCCTCATGTGCTGTACCAGTGTGCTTGCATGGATGTGTGCATGCTGCATAGCATACACCAGGATGGGCTGCCAAACAATGCAGTAGATGAGGGCCACACCTACTGCTCAGCACTGCATGCCCTGCGCAGACTGCAGCACCTGGCATGAACCGCCCACCTGCCAAGTAGGGTCAGGGCTGTCCATAGCACGCGCCAGGTGTGCCCAGCCCAGCACGCCCTGCTGCTCCGCCTCGCCGCCGCCACCGCCGCCCTCCGCTGCTGCTGCCGCTGCTGCTGCTGCCCGCTCCTTGCAGCTGTCCAGGTCTTCCAGCGTGCCGCTGCAGCTGCACTTGATGGCCTTGTGCGTGTCGCAGGGGGTGGTGGGGTCCACTCGGAACAGTGAGCGCAGCTCGTCCCTGCTGAAGGTGCGCACCTGACAGCAACAGCAGCAAGAGCAGGAGTGGCTACGTCTCAGCAATGGATACCATGACATGCTAGCAGCAGATACTTGCAGGAAGCTGCGGTTTGAGGATACCAGCCAACAGCAGTCGCCAACCCACCAACCAGCTGGCCTGCCGCAGTCCAAACTAGCAGTGCTAGCCGCCAAGCACCACCACCACCACAACCTGGTGCCAAACCAGATCCAACTGACACCTTCTTAGCTAGCCGCATGCATGCAGCCGCACCTGCTGCCCCACATCATCCACGAGCGCCTCGCTGAGCCCCTGCTTGGCCAGCTGGCGCTGCAGCACCTTCTCCTCAATGCTGCCAGCAATCAGCAGCCGGTATATCCACACACGCTTGATCTGGCCCTCACGCCACACCTGCACGTGCGCAGCAGAAAACGGCACAGAGTGGAGGCACATCAGCAGAGCAGCCATGTACAGCTATACCAACAGCAGTCAGGCTGCTGTGCAACAGGACAGGGGGGCTGTTGCAGACAGACCAAATGCAGGAGGGGGCACAAAGGCCCATTTAGGCACTCTAAAGCCATTGGGTCATGCTGGTGAAAGGCGCTTGCATTGTACTGCAGTATGCTGTGGCAACAGACCCAGGACCAAGGCAGGCATTGCAGCTGCAAATGCTATGCACTACTCACGCGTGCCATGGCTTGCAGGTCGTTAGCAGGGTTCCAGTCTGCAGGGCAGCGACAGCAGCAGCAGGAGTAATTGGTCGCATACAGGTATTGACTGGTCATCTGCCAGTGAAAGGGATCTGTAACAGACGGGCGCCAATCTCTGCCGGCTGTTAACAGTATGACAACTAGGCACAAGCCAGCATGCAGCATGTCACCCAGCGCTGTTCGCACCTGGGTCAAACAGCACGAGTCTGTTTGCGCCTATGATGTTGAGCCCAACGCCGCCAGCCTTGGATGACAGCAGCAGCACAAAGCTGGGATGCTGCACGTGCAGGACACGCAGCATACATACACTTGACTTGAAGAAGCAACGGGCGACGCGCAGGCTTGTACAGCGCGATTGACAATGACAGTTGACATACCGCTTGTGAGCTTGTCGTAGGCATCGGTGTGCATGCAAACATATGCAGCACAGTGCGGTGCTTTCAAAGTGTCAAGCATGCAGCAGGATATGCATGAATCCCCGCCCCCACCCACCTGGGGGTCGTTGAAGGTGTCAACTAGTGCCTGCCGCTGCTTCACGCTGCAGCTGCCGTCCAGCCTCAGTGTGGGCCAGCTGTGAGATGCACACATGCCGCCCAACACATCCAGCGCCTCTGCGGGAGTGCAGCAGTTGGAGGTGCACAGAAGTATATGGGGTCAACCCGTTGTTGTTGCGTACCAGATATTAGTGTGTGTGCATTCTAAGATATAGGCTGCACCGCCAAAGCGATGACCTGGCAGCGTGCAGCCTGCAGGAATGGCTTTACCAATCAGATTGTTTGTTGAAGGGTGGCATGTAAATGCACTGCACATGGGCCGCATATTCAGCAGCGCAACAGGAGTAAGCAGAGGTGTGTGGTGGCTTCCGGCCAGGCCCACACTTCATTGCCACACCTGTGTAGTTGCTGACCAGCACCACCTTGTCGGTGGGCTCTGAGGCTTTGATGCCCTTCAGCAGCGCCTCAAGCACCATCACCTTGCCTGCCGCAACAGCAGCGCAGCAAAATATGCAGAAATGCATCAGCAACAGCAGTGTGTAGAGGTGACACAATACTGGTGCAAGGGCAGCAGCACAATCAGCAGCATTATCCATATGGCATTCACCAGCCTCAGCACAGTACCAAACCAGTGCAGCTCAGCTGCAACATAAGCCTTGCAGGCACGTCTGCACCTCAGTCGCAATACATGCAGCATCCAGCAACATGACATTGGCAGAACATAACACGTATATCCTGCCGCTGATGCTCACCCGAGTGCCATGCCTGGCACTTCCCTGCCTGGTACTTCGGGTAGATGTCTGCATGGCCAAACATGGGCTCGCAGCCCTCAAAGCCACTCAGCTGCTGCCGAGCACCTGCAGCAGCAGCCCCACTTCGTTTCCGGCTGCCGCCAGACTTGGCCTGCAGGGGCAGTGACAGCCAGCCGCAGCAGCAGCAGCAGCAGCAGCGCTCAAGATTGGCACGGTACTAATGTACCATGCAACAGTGCTCACATAGGAACGATGACATGTGTCGCACGTGCATGCAACATTCATAGACACAGTTGTCACAACAGTGCTGCAGCCGTCCCCACCTTGCCGCCTTTGTTGACCCCTGCTTCATCATCCTCTTCAACATCAGAGTCTGCCGCTGATGCTGTGTAGCATTTCGCACCGGTGGCTCGTGACGACTGCCGCCGCTGTGCGTGCATCATTTCCAGCAGGGCCTGGACAGCAGGACCGCATGAACCCGGCAATATCAGCAGCAGCACGATCTCCGCAAGTAGGGGCAACAGCAGTGTTGTACCATAACCAGACAGCAGCCCAGCCCCAACGTGACACTGATATGCGTGCATTGTCAAGAGAACCAGGCTGCTGGGTGGCGCAAAAGCAAGGCGCGTCAACAAGAGGCACTATCTCTGACAAAGCACTTTCATGATGTTGAGCCCACCTGCTGCTGCGCCTTCTGCTTGGCCTGCACTTTGTGCTTGTTGAGCATCTCGTATATCAGGTCTGGGTGGCAGCACAGCTTCTTCAGGGCAGTAATGGCAACTAGAGGCGCAAGTGTGTCCTCTTTTGCTGCTGGCTGCTGCAGGTCATCCTCCTCTGCCTCCTCTGGCTGCTGCTGCTGCGTTGTTATGGACAGTGCAGCAGCGCTAGTGCTGACGTGCCTGCTGCCAGGTGCAGCTGCACTGGCGCTTGTGCGCCTGCTGCTTGCAGCAGACCGTGGCTGCTGGAAGGTTTCATCGTCTCCTGCATCCCCTGCTGCTGCTGCTGGCGCCTCACTGAGTGCAGCTGCTGCTTGCGTTGCTGCTGCAGCTGCTTTGGTGGCCTTTGCCGAATTGCGCTTGGCTTTGGCTGCTGCTGCTTTGATGGCCTTTGACTCTGGGTCTATTGCTGTGGATGCCAGCAGCGCCTGCACCGGCTTGCTGCTAAGGAATGCGTTGTAGAGCTTCAGCTGCAGGGGGCTCAGCTTGCAGAACACAACCTGTGCAGCGCCACAGGCCATTGAAGAATTGGGATTGGCATAACAGCACGCACAAGCAGCCACAGGACTAGAACGATTTGGTGTCATATGCAGGGATGGGTGACTGCGCTTGCGCTCTATTGGTAATGGCCCCTGATGTGCAACAGCAGCGATTTTATGGCAGAGAAACTAATCTGCCATGTCAACTTGTTCGGTTGCAAGGAGACCCTGCCTCAGTCAGCGCACCTGCTCTACCTTGGCTGGTAGCAGCGCCTTGAGCACTGTGCTGGTACGGCGCAGCATGAACTTGTTGCACAGCTTCATAAGCTGCTCCATGCGCTCCAGGCCCAGCGTGACCTACAGGTCACGTGTACGTGCAAAGCAATGAATTGCAGACACTACAACAATCTAGTATGGCTTTGCTGCACTCATATAGCTTGCAGGAAACCTGATTGTAGGGGAGGTACAAAAGGGGGACAATATTTTGATGTCCTGCATCCATTGCAACGAGCTGGTGCTGCGCCGCCATCATGTGATGCAAGCAGCGCTGCAGCTGCTGTCTAGCACTCATTTACAAGGGCATAACATGCACTGCATATGTTTGCGGCGCTCAGCAGCACCTGCTTCTCTGTTGCATCTGCGTCCCTGCCGCGCTGGATTGGCCCCTCGTATGTCCTATTGAAGGCTTTGAGGTCTCCCAGCAGCCCAGGGCAGGCCAGGTCAAACACAGCATGGAACTCTGACAGGTCGTTCTGGATGGGTGTGCCTGCAAGCAGCCAGTTATATAGTTTGGTTTAATCGCATGGAATCACCCGCCGATAAACGTGCAATGCATGCACAACAACAGCTGTGATGTAGGCAGCTGCAGGAGCAAGAGCAACAAGGCACTCACACCACGAGCCTGACTAGGCTGGAACGTTGAGCTCACCTGACATCAGCAGGCGGCGCTTGGCAGATGCTAGGCCCGCCACCGCCTGTGAGATCTGGGCCTCCCCATTCTTCAGGAAGTGTGCCTCATCACACATCACCTGCAGGGCCACCACACGCCTAATTATAATGGACATACTAGTTCAAAATGCTGACAAGCAGCTGGGTCTTGAACACTGGTAGATGAACAAGGGCACTGGTTTTGTTGCATTGCAAGAGGATGCAGGCCAGCCAGCAGCCATTCTCACCACATCAAGACCCATGCGGTACACCTCTGCCTTGTGTATCCTGAAGCAGGGGTAGCTCATGACCAGCACCTTGGGCTTGCCGCCATGGCTGAAGGCACGGAACTCCTGCACAGCCACACACATGCTTGTGCTGTACAGCAGTGATTTGTTGGGACACAGCAGATACTGCAGCACCACGCCCGATGCTGTGGCACGTAACAAAAGCCCCATCACAAGGATGTTCCAGGCCCAAACAACTTGCTGACTTCACATGTGCTGCAGCCACCTGTGCAGTTCCTGCTGAGACCTGTGCTGCAGTGGTGTGGTGGCAGCCGCCTAGGCGCTCAAAAACCATACGACGACCAAATTAGGCAGGGTGCCACAGCATGCGAGGCCGTCACGGCGCTTGACAGCACGCACCTGGAACGATTTCTTCACTTGTTCGGCACGGGTGTCGTCAACCACGACCGGCACCACGCGCTCACCCAGCCACAGCTTCAGCTCCTTGCCCCAATTCTGCATGTCACAAAGGCAGCAGCATATACAACTAATCTTTGGTGCCAGCAACACGGCATTGCAGCGGGCATGACTGGAAAAGCAATGAATGGCATGACGCTGCAAAGCGGCTGCTTGCAGGATGCTTGCAGGACAAGCAATTGAATGCAACAGTGCATGTGCTTCAAAGAATTTGACAATTCTTGAATGTTGTGCTGGCATGCTTCATGCACCATGGCCTGCAAGGTGTATGACTGCGCTCTTCAGGGTGAGAAGCGGTAGCTGCGCCACAACAATCAGCCACTGCTGCCCACCTGCACCAGTGATGTTGGGCACAGGATGAGCGGCTTCCTGCAAGTGGGCTGCCTGTTGACGCCCTTAGTCAGCAGGCACCACAGCGAGGCAATGGTCTGGAAGGTCTTGCCCAGCCCCATGCCATCTGCAGCAGCATGAGACAGCGCCACAACCGGAAAATCCCAGCCACAGCGATAGGTAATCAGATCAAGATGTTGCTGCCATGGAGTGCTGCCACAGCATGTTGCCAGGTCTGTGTGTGATGGCAGAGGACCAAGGACAGCCTCCACGTGTGCGCTGTGCTGCGTTGTTTCTGCGCACCTGCCAGCACTGCACCATACATGCCATCCTGCCGTACTCCAGTGAGGCACTCAAACACAAACCTGCAGAGAAAGGAAGCGGCAACATGCGTGGCCGCATGTTTGTGAGTTGCAGCACAGTCAGAAGCACATGGCGCATGCTTGCAGGAAATAGCACAACCATTAAGCTGCTGCACTAAGTGAGTGACCTGGCAGCTGGCAGGCACTTATTGCTGGTGCCAATAGTGCCACCACTTGCAGGAAAGGTGTTGGAGCAGTTGCACACAATTGTGTTTTCTAGACGCAGCTGCAGATTGCGACTCACTTCACTCCCTCCCGCTGATGCGGCCTCAGCTTCCCCACGAGGAACATGTCAGCATACACCTTCACTCGCTGGTCCCAGTTGATGCCAAAGGCAATGTTAGGAGCAGCAGGTGCAGCATCTGCTGCTGCCGCGTCCACTGCATCTCCAGTCTGTCCTGTCTCCTGCAAGTTGCTGCCTGATGCTGGCACAGCCGCTGCTGCTGCTTCATCAGCCCCACCATCTGCATCTGCTGCTGCACCAGGGCTGCTGCTAGCCATCTCTACTGCTGCTGCTTGAGTGGCAGAGCCTTTGCGCTGCTGCGTGTCAGCTTGCTGCTTTTGTTGTTGCCGCTGCTGCTCATCATGCAGGTTCTGCAGCTGCATCCTATGCTCCTCTGGGTCATACAGCACCAGCTCTGCCGCTGTGTTGATGCTTGATAACTCTGCCGCTGACTTGTTGCTGCTGCCATCAATACAGATCTTGCGCCCAATGGCTGCCAGTATAGCTGCTGTAGCAGCACCTCCGCCATAGTGCTTCTTGGCTCCAAGGCTGCCACGGCCACTGCCACCCCCTGAGCATGCTCCACTAGGAAGCGGGCACTGCAGGAATGGGTGGAACAAGCAACATGGTATCACGAATAGATCTGCTGTGTATGGGCGTTTGTTTGTTGCACAGCATGGGCAAGCACACATCAGTCACAAGGGTTTCCTGCAAGCTGGCTGGGGCAGATTTCTGACCTACAGTGTGGCTGGCATCCAGCACATCTACCAGATAGCTATGAAATTGCAAGCTAACAGGTATAGAGTTGCAGCAACCTGTGCAGTCATCATGCTAATGAAGACGTGTGTTCTTGCCTTGAAGGCCTTGACAGTGCTGAGAGCCTGTACAGGAAGTGGCTGCCGCACAGAAAGAGCAAGACCATGGCGTGGTGCCTCTTTAATATCTATGCTGCTGCTTTGGCAGCTGCTAGAAGGGCCTCTGACTCCCAGCAACCCCCCAACTGTGATGCCACTGCTGCAGGACTGTTGTGACAGACAGGTGGTGCTGCAGGGCTGGGTGTTTTCAGCATCTGGGCGTTGCTTCTTCACGCTGGGCGCCAAAGACCTCCTCATGATTGAACAAAAAAGGTTTGCGCCCTTGAAGCAAACGCAGAAGCGTTGTGCTGCACCTCAAACCATCCGGTTGTGTGAGCTGCTGCAAAGTGAACGTTGATGCACCTCCTCGAAAGGTGGTTTTACGATAAGTGCAAATGTTAAGATTTAGGTACTGAACAGACGTGAACTGTTTAGAAGAAGCCGAGCTGGTAGCAACTTGTTCGAACAGGTTGCAGGACAGGGATGCCACGAGGTCAACACGCCATACGCATGGTGTTACCGAGGTTAACCACGGGCAATGCTTACGTGATGACGTCTAAAATTAGCAAAATATGCTCTAAAAGCTAAACACTGTGATGCTTTGCACAGTAGCTGAGCACGCAGCACACAGCACAGCACAACCCTGGTAACTGATCAGTCAATGTCATGACAGTCAGCGAACCTGGCTCACCCTTGTTGAACGGAGTCAGCCTGTAGCAACCCTCACGCACTGCCACAGTTGGCGGCCAAAAACAACAAGCCACCTCAGGGAGGCGTGATTGGGTTAAGCAGACACAGGTGCACAAACACAGTTGCATGCAAGCTGCACAACATCGCCGCCCCGCCACCAGACCCAAGGCAACCACACCCTGCTTACAAAATGCCCCCCCCCCTCCCCAGCACACCAGACACATGTACAAGCCAGGCAATGTCCCTCAACGCTTTCGAACTGTGGTACACAACTAAACAAGTGACACATCATGCATGCAGGTCGAAGATATCTGCTAACTGCCAATGCGTGCTCACATGCTCAGCTCTGCAGCCAGACGCCTGCACAAGCCAGCCCACAGCTCCCACCAGCAAGTGGGTACCGCAGCTGCTGCTGCTTCACAAACCGCAGCCCCTGCTGCTCCAACCGCTGCCTCACATGCTGCATACTCGCTATGAACCCACTGCCCCCATGCTGTTGATGTTCATCCACATCAGCATCACCAGCCGCATCTCCTACCCCTGCTGCTGCAACTGCTGCATCAGCCGCATGTCCTACACCAGTCCCGTCACTGCTGCTGCTGCTGCTGCTGCTGCTGCTGCTGCTGCTGTCATCCAGCACCACCACGCACACACCCTCAGGCTTCAGCAGGCCAGGCACCTGCTTCAGAACCCTGGCCAGCCCCGGCCCCAGCCGCCCCTCCACATCCTCCACCAGCACAGCATCAACAGGCTGCAGCTTTGGCGGCAGCTCTGGCAGCGCATACTGCCAGAACCTGCAGGGTTAGCAGTCATGAGACATACACCTATGCTGTAAACGTTGCAGTGAGAGCAGCAGGACGAGGATGAGTTTTCATCAGCTGCTGGTGCTGCACCGCTCACACACGACGCAGCAGAGTCTGGACCAAGCTGTGTTCCAAACCGCAGCACATGAAACACAGCCAGTTTTATGCCTCCTGCAAGAGTCTGCAGGAGCAGCAACAAGCTTCCGCACAGAAAGCTGCCGGCCCCACCTGACTTTGTCCCTGTCGATGTCATCCGACACCTTGGCAGCGCATGTAGCACCGTGCTGCAGCTCCTCCCCAGCCTCACTCAGCCGCCGTGCAGCCCTGCCTGCAGGACTGCTGGCAGCAGCAGCAGCAGCAGCAGCAGCAGCTGTGCTGGCGCTGCTGCTGCTGGCCTCTGCTGCCACAGGGAAGTACTCCAGCTGGTTGCAGCACCACAGCAACAAACAGACAGCACGCAGTCAGATGAATGATGACCATGCTGTTAACAATTGCTTCCATGCTCATGATGACTTCGCAAAAGTTATAGAAGCATGCAGCTCGCCAATAAGCTGTTCGGGTGACGAAGGAGTTGAGCCACCTTGATAAGAGTTCTGCAGTAGCTGCACGTGGAATCAGAACTACTTGCCCACCTGGCCCCGCTCCTTCATCTCCTTTGCAGCCACCACATGCATGGGGTCGCCGTCAAGGCCCAGCACATGGCTGAAGCTGCAGCAGGCAGCACAGCAGGCAGCACAACACAGCAGCCAGCCAGGCACAGAGTGCAAGGGGTTAGCAACAGAACCAGCACATGGCTGAAGCTGGAGCAGCAAGCAGTATGCAGCAGCACAGCAGGCCAGCAGCGCAACAGGGTAGGCAGCCAGGCACAGGTCCGCCACACAGCAGCCACAACCAGCCACAGAAAAATTCCCAGCATCATCAATCAAGGATGGCCGCCAAGCCCAAAACACACGCACAGAACTCATCGCACAGTGCCTGTGTTGGGGTGTAAACACTGCAGGGACATCTCATAACAACACAGCTGGCGACTAGAACGCCAGCTGCCCCGCCAGCCCACCCAACTCTCGTGAACCCCTGTGATGGGTTGGATGGTTGCCCAATGAGCCTGTCATTGGCTCGAGTTTGGCTGTGTTCCCGTCATGTAATGCACAAATCAGTTACCAGTTACCAGTTACCAAAGTAGGGCCGCAGGCCCACCCACTAAAAAGCCAGACAAGGCTCATGGGGTCCAACAATCGCCAACAGCAAATCACGACCCTGGCCCATAAGCCCCACCTCAATGCAAGCTCGAAGCATGAGCCGCCAGTGCCGCAGCCGATGTCCAGTGCAGTCGTCTCCCCCAGGTCCCCGTGAATGTCCTGCAGCTTCCTGCAGTGCTGCTCACACAGCAGCGCACACGAGGCTGACAGTGGGCGCACTGCAGGCAGCCCTGCTGCTGCTGCTGCTGCTGCTGCTGCTGCTGCTGCTGAGGTTGTGACAGCTGGCCCATTCGCAGCTGCAGCAACCGCCTCGTCGTCCACATACTGCATCTGCAAGCTGCGCGCAACAGCAGCAGATGACACGGTCAGGTCCAGCGAAGGGCCCTTGCGTGTGGTGTTGATGAAGGCACGCTGCCGCATGCTGGCGCTGCGAGGGGTGCTGCTGGGACTGGAAGCACCAGAGAGCGTGCGCTCTAGGAAAGGGCCAGGGCTGGTACCAGGGCTCAATTGCAGCAGCATCGCCTGCTGCTGCTGATGATGGCGGGGAGACAGCTGTGATTGTGACGTACGGGGCGATAGCGGCGGTAAATCCATCTGCTGCTGCTGCTTGCGGGGTGACCTGGTGAACGCTGCATCGCTGGTGTCTTGTGACTGCCGCTGCTGCCACTGTGCGAGCTGCTGCTCAAACTTGGACGCCTGCAGTGGCGGCAGCTGCTGGGCACGCTGTTGCTCTTGCTGCTGCTCTTGCTCCAGCCGCTGCTCCTGCCGCTGCTGCTGCTCTTCTGCAAACTTCTGCTCCTGCCCTTGGTGCTGCTCTTGCTGTGGTTCCAGCTCCTGCCCTTGCTGCTGCTGCCGCTGCTGCTGCGCTGATGACTCCAGCAAATGCGGCTGCAATTGCTGTGCTTGGTGAGCTTGTTCCTGCTCCGCATCCATTCCATCAAGCTGCAATGTTGGTTTCTGTTGCAAGGCTTGTTCCCACGTATCCTGCTGCTGCTGCTGCTGCTGCTGCTGCTGCTGCTGCGTGCTGATTGGGGCAGCAGCCTCCTCAGCAGGAGAGTCAGCAGCCACTGTGTCATGTTCAGCAGCAGCAACCTCTGCCACTCCAGGTGCTGCAGCAGCAGCAGAGGTTTGTCCTTGCCCCTGCTCTGCGGCACTGCTAGTCCTGGGCTGCTGCTTGCTGCTGCTTGCTGCCACGTCCACTGCTGCTTCAGCAGGGATTGGTGCAGGCTCTGCATTGTTCTGCTGGTCTGTTGAAGGCGCAGCAGCAGCTGAACCACGACAGAGACTCCAGATAGATGAGGTAGCAGAGCCTTGAGCAGCAGGTGTGAGGTACCAGGCAGCAATGCCTGCACACCCCAGCGCTGCTGCTGCTCCTGCAAGCCTGATAAGCGCCTGCTTGTCTCGCAGCATCTTGCAGTTTCTACGCGGCATAGAGCCTACAAAGATAACAAATTGGTGAACATGCACGCATGCAAGCTAGCGTACGAGGCTGCCAAGTGGCCTGCCCTGCTGTGAGTGTGTGCAACAATGAGAACTTAGCGATACATCATACATGTAGAAACGGAAAGCCCTTGTAAACACGATCAATAGTCGTTCAACGAAAGCAGCAGCGACTTGGGCCACACAGTGCAAAGGCCAAGAGACAAGCCCTGGTTTGTCTTCGCTCGCATGTAGTGACAGGCCTTTCGAACCTGACCTGATGGTGCACAGAAGTATCGATCCGGCGTTCGAAGCTTCCAAGCTTAGGATCTGGCAGTAGTGCCGAGGCAATGTGCTAAACACTGGACAAGTGCATGCCAGCTCACCAGCACCCCATTCGCAGGGTGTGACGACTGCAGGGCCGCGCAAGCTATGCTGCTGGTAGTAAGGCAGCAATAGACACAGTCATTGTGCATGCTACAGTTGCCCATCTTACAACCTCTTGCTGTGGTGCAGCTCAAAAGGCCTCAGGCTGCTGTGCAGCAGCCACTGCAGCATTGCTGCACGTCTGAAGGTCCATTTGTCATTCAAAAGTGTCAGCTGACTGTGCGATTACTCTTTGTGGAAGATGCACACATGTACAGACTTCTAGCGCTGCCTGCTGTAAGGTTGATCTGGTCTTGCTGCCAGACAGCTACCTGTAACTAATTACAGTGTTATGTTGGCAGTTCCAACAAGAGCCTTTGAAGGGCTGTAGCCACAGTTCAGCCTGGGTCATGGGTCGGTAGGGCAGCGCTGCTGCCAGCCGTAAACGGCGCCACTGGGCTAGCTGTGGCGCAACACGCATCAGCTGTACTACAGCTGTCTAGTAGACAGCAACTGAGCATCAGTCTGCGTAGCAGGCTGCAGCTCATCACTGCCGCAGCGGCTGCCCTTGGGCAGCAGCAACTTAGTTGCTTGCTGAAACGCTGCTGCGCAAGGACACAGCAGCTGCAACTTGCTTGCCAGCCAAGTTGGCAGCTGGAGTGCGCATCATAGTCCAGAACAGCGTGTCAAGCGTATGGCTGCAGGAGCTGCTGTCACTGCACTCGTGACATATGATCGTAGCTCTTTGACATAGACCTCACCACCGCGGTGAACAGTCACACCTCTGCCGACGGGGCAACACAAAGACAGACTGGGCCATCACAGCAGAACATCTGTATCAGCAGGTTCTGCTGCCGTATGGGCTGCAGCAGCAAAGGAAGCCCGGCTCTGTCCGGCGATTGATGTCTTTTCTAATCTGGCGTCCCAGTAGCGGTAAGTTGCTGGCTCTCAGATGAACTGTAATGGTGACAGGTATTCTTCACCCTCTGATGCTCGACCCACCAGCCCGGCCGATCCTCAAGCCCGCAAGCATACCAAAAAGCACATTGATGCAGTGAATTTCAATCGCTACGCGACAAAGGGCAGGCGTTGTCTCAGCCCTAGTCCGTGTCACTCCACCTGGTGTTCCTGACTGTACCATGACCATACCTCTTCAACGTAGTTCTCCGCATGACGTGCACCGAGGTCGTAAACTGTACTGCTGAGGTTGGCCTGGTGTTCAGCAGAGACGCAGCGTGTGTTCACGCCAGGGCCGTTGTTTCACTGCCGTTTCGAGCCCCATTTGCGCGATCAGTACTTGAAATATAGATCAGAAGCAAGAAGCAAAGCATCAGCTCAGGGCGCCCGCTGGTCTGAACGCATCACCAGGCTAGCAGGAACCATGGCTTCCTCACCAGGGTCTCGGTCCTCGGCCAAGGGGCCACGCGTGGACACTTTCGTCATGCCCCCTGGTAATCTAAAAGTTGGGATGAAGCAAGCTGCATGCATGCCGAGTGCCTGTTGCGTAGAAGCAGTTGCTGCTGGTGCTGCTGCTGCCTGCACTGGTGCTGTACTCAGATGTTGCTTGCTTTGGTGTGGCTTGATTTGCACTGCTTGTAGAGAAGCACGTGAGCGTTGACGCTTACGAGCTGAAGATGGCAATCAAGAACAGGCTGGAGCTGGAGGACAGGGTTGTGTTTGACGACCTGTGCAAGCTCATGGAGGGTGTGGCAAACTTTGACTTCTTCGACCTCAAGGACCGGTGGGTCAAACGTAACAGTGATATTTTAAGCAACACAAGAGAGCTCAGTGCAGCAGCGCCTGAGCACCATCAGGCCCAAGCAGTGCTGCAGCTTGGTGCGGCATGCCTGCAGAACTGGGAGAAGTAGCGCCAGGGAATCTTCATGCAGCTGAGCAGCTGCGCGCCTGCAAACCTCATGCTAACCATCCATGAGAGGCTCTGCGTAGCGTGCAAGCACATGCCTGCAGTGCAGCTACCATGTTCATCCTTCTCCTGCAATGCTTCGTTGTGCAGCTGGCAAGCCCTGATGTACCCTGCAATCGTGCCAGTATGTCTGCACCTTTGACTTCGTATCACACCACACCAGCGTTCAAATCACAGTATGCTTGCGTCAACATAATCCCACTATTCTTGCCGCCCTCCCCATGCTCCTGTGCATACTCTTGTGTTCCTGCAGCATGCGCACCAACTTCTTGCCATTCGCCAGCGGGGCCCGCAACAGCATCTACCTGCAGCGCAGCAGCAAGTCGCTGCCCACCACGCCAGTGCTGGAAAAGAAGGAGGAGGAGTTCATTGCTGACGTGTATGAAGTCCTGCGAGCATCACACTACACGCTGCTCACCAAGGAGGAGTGGGACCTGGCTCAGCAGGAGAACTTCAACCTCAACTTGCCCATGGAGGTCAACTGGGACTACATGGACCCAGACCTGCTCAAGAAGTTCTGGCAGAGCAGCCCCGAGAGGCAAGCCATCCGCGCCAACCTGCCCGACTGTATGGCGGTGAGTCGAGGGGACTTGGTTGCACTGGGTGGTGTGCAGCTATGCATAACGTGGAGCTGCAACCAGCCCATGATCCACATCACTCACTCCTCTGGCATCCCCATTGGGGCTCCATTGGGGCGCGGGGCCGATGGCGTTGATGCTATGGCTTGATAAGTAACATGATGATGATGACTCCTCTGGCATCCCCGCTTGCTATTCATGCTGTCCTGCAAGCACAGCACCCTGCATGACGCACACTGCCTGGCCTGCACCATGCAACAAAACCCTGCAGGACCGCATCTTGGTGTCCGCCCGCAGCACCGGCACAGAGCAGCTGTCCATTGTCACGCTGCTCCTGCAAGCAGAGAACCCTGCATGTCAGCTGCTGCTCCTGCTCTGGTGTGCCTCCTGTTCTGCTACACCTCCACAATTGCAGCATCATCGGCATTGGCACTGAGAAGCTGTCAGCTGTCACGCTGATCCTGCAAGCACAGATTTCATGCATGCACATGCTGTCCTGCTCCACCTCCACCTCTGCAGGACCGCATCCTGGTGTTCCACCGCGGCATCGGCACTGAGAAGCTGTCAGCTGCCATGATGTTCCTGCAAGCACATATGTTATGCATGCCACATGCTGTCCTGCTCCACCTCCACCCCTGCAGGACCGCATCCTGGTGTACCACCGTGGCATTGGCACTGAGAAGCTCTCACGGATGCTCACTGACCAGAAGCTGGACCTGCTGATGGACCGAGTCCTGCAAGCCGCATGCTGCTACACCTTCAGTCTCACAATGTTTGTCTGCTGGCCCAAAGACAGCACCCGCGGGACTGCATCCTAGGTTTCCACATGTTCTGGCTCAATATGGCAATACTCCTCACGGTCTGTTCCTCTCGCCGCCTCAAATTATTTTCTTGCAGGACCGCATCCTGGTGTTCCACCGCGGCATTGGCACTGAGAAGCTGTCAGGGCTGCTCATTGACCAGAAGCTGGACCTGCTGATGGACTACACTGTGTTCAACCTGATTGACAAGATGCGGCAGCCGCTTGAGGGCCTGCTAGCCAAGGTCGGCCTGGTCAAGAAGAAGACGGAGGAGGAGCAGAAGGTGTGTGTGTTGTGTTTGACTGGGTTTGACTTGAACAAAATATGTGCTTTCGGAGCTTGTCCTGCTAGCTGCCGCTATGTCTGCGCTGCAGCCAGAAGCAGCTCCCTCTGGGCGCAGGATGTCTACCAGACATCGCTGCTGTCTGCAACGCCTTATAGCCCACCTACCTGCAACCTCCACGGTCTGCCTCCTGTTCCTGCTGCAACCTTTCCTGTTGACACAGGCTGCTGAGGCTGCTGCGGCAGCAGAGGAGGCTGTGGTTGCTGCTGCGCGCATGTCTGCGCATGGCGATGGCGCTGCCATGCAGATGTATGAGATGCAGGGCAACACGCTGGTGGCCAGCACACACAAGTTTGCCAAGGTGAGCACACAGATATGTATTATAGTGCAGATGTGTCAGCAAGTAGATGTGTGTGTACAGAAGAAACCGCTGGTGGCCAGCACACGGACGTTCACGCGGGCGAGGAGGACTGCGCAGCACGAGCATGTGCTGACATCTCAGCAGCCATCGAAGCAGCAGTATGTAGTTCGTGCTCACTGTATATGCGCATCAGCTGCTGTGTTGCGTCAACCACGTGAGCATTTGCACAGCCCGTGTGTGTCCCTGCCGGTCCCCGTGATGATGTGCAGACACTGGCATCAAGCACATGTGCAAAAGCACATGGCGCTTGCTTTCAAGTGCACTGCAGCCTGCTGCACACTCACTGCACCACAGTTGTAAATCATTTGGTCATTTATCACACCTTGCACCGCTTCCTCTCGACCCCCTACCCAACCATCCTGCAGGCTGTAGAGCGCAACACGCTGGCGCGGCAGTGCCCCACGCTGCTCACGCTGCTCAAGGCCTTCCCCACCAAGATGGAGCTGCAGGAGCCCACCTTCAAGGACATCGTGGTGGTCTACAGGTGAGCAACGGGTGATGTTAGGAAATATTAATATATTAATATATTGAAAATTAGGTGATGTTCTGATCACAGCTGGCATTTGTGGCCGGTGTAGATCTGCCAAACATCTTTGCTGCTGGTCGAGCATTAGGTGCTAGGTTGGGTTTAGCAGACATGTTCTGCTACAAGTATTATGCAATGGGCTGCTGGTTTGGGTCTCCACGCATAATGCAGCTGTTTGCAGCCAGGCTCGGGCACATCAGCCGCTGCAGCCATGGTCTACATTCTGTATATACAAACACCATGAGTAGCTCAAACGCTGCTGCTGCCACTGCTGCTGCTGCTGCGCAGGCGCGCCTACCCTGCGCGCAAGCCGCCCACGGCGTCCGCCAACGCGCCCAACAAGACCAAGGACGAGCGCATGCAGGGCATCCTGCTGTACCGCAACATCAACATCAAGGTGGGCATACGCTGCATTGACATTACTCAAAACTGGGCTGCACAGATTTTCATAGCGCATGCAGGGCATCCTGCTGTACCGCAACATCAACATCAAGGTGTGTGACGATCCATCGCTGCGTGGTACTGGGTGATTTGCATTGTACAATGTGCCTTGGCAGATGCGTCGGGATGACTTGCAGCACACCTGCACATCATCACCCTGCACATGTTTGTTGTGCCAAATCCCTTTGCCAGCGCGGAGCTGTGCTACTGTTGCACGCTGTAACAGTTTGTGATGGTGTGCTTGTCCATGCCTGCTGCTGCTGTGTTTCAACCGCATTGCTCCTGCAGGGGTGTGGCGTGACGCCCTTGGCTGACCTGGAGATGTGCTTCTGGTGCAAGCAACCTGCAAGCAGACACCATGCCCCATTCTGTGCATTGTGTTGCTTCATTGTGTCGTGTGCAGGTGTTTTGCGAAACGCCCATGGCTGACATGGAGATGTGCTTTTGGTGCAAGCAACCTGCAAGCAGAACCCATGCCCCATTCTTCTGCGCATTTTGTGTTGTTTCATTGTGTCATGTGCAGGTGTTTGGGGAGACGCCAATGGCTGACGTGGAGATGTGCCTCTGGTGCAAGCAACCTGCAAGCAGAAACCATGCCCCATTCTTCTGTGCATTGTGTTGTTTCACTGTGTCGTGTGCAGGTGTTTGGCGAGACGCCCATGGCTGACGTGGAGATGATCTTCCCAGAGAAGATTGTGGGCATCAAGCCCTTCCAGCTGGTCAACCTGGCGGTGACAGTGATGACGGCACTCATGACGGGCGCGCTGGTGCTGTGGAAGGTGGGTGTGTGCTTGTAATGGCGTGTTTCAAAAGGTTTCTGGCTGTGGGGCTGTACGTCTGTTGCTGAAAATTGGTGCTGACAGCGCTCATGAAAAACGTGCAGGTGCTTTAAAAGGTGTATGTGGGGTCTGAGGTTTTGCACTTGGACAGTGTTTGCACTGTATGTGGACTGTGTGCTGGGATCAAGCCCTTCCAGCTGGTCAACCTGGCGGTGATGGTCATGACTGCACTCATGACAGGCGCGCTGGTGCTGTGGAAGGTGCGCTTGTGTGTGTACTCTGGCTGAGGTGTTGCTGGGGTGTGACCTGTGGGGTGGTCGGTGTGTGATGCTCTGGCCACCTTGGTGGTGACAGTCACGGCTGTGTCAGCGCTCATGGCCTGGGCCCCGGTGCTGTGGAAGATGCTGTGGTGCTTTGTTTGTGGTCTGTGTGATGATTGTGTGCAGCATCAAGCCCTTCCAGCTGGTCAACTTGGCGGTGACAGTCATGACTGCACTCATGACTGGTGCGCTGGTGCTCTGGAAGGTGTGCTTGTGTGTACCATTGTGTCTGCCTGTGGCTTGTAGTGGTCCGTGGCTTGTGGTTCTCGTATGAAGCTGGTCAACCTGGCGGTGACGGTCATGGCTGCACTCATTATGGGCGCGCTGGTGCTGTGGAAGGTGCGCTTGTGTGCAGCATTGTGCCTGCCGGTGGCTTGTAATGGTCCATGGCTTGTGGTTTGATGAAGCTGGTCAACATGGCGGTGGCTGTCATGACTGCACTCATGACAGGCGCGCTGGTGCTCTGGAAGGTGCGCTTGTGTGTACCGTTGTGTCTGCCTGTGGCTTGTAGTGGTCCGTGGTTTGTGGTTCTCGTGTGAAGCTGGTCAACCTGGTGGTGACCGTCATGGCCACGCTCAAGGGCGAAGTCCTGGTGCTGTGGAAGGTGTGTGAACAATGTGGCGATTGTGTATGGTCTGTGTGATGCTGGGCAGCAGGGAGGGGCACGTGATGACTGTGCTGAAGTTCAGTGCGTGGGTTCTGTGGGAGTGCAGGTGTGGAACCGGGCCTGCATCTGGTCTGTATGTGGAGCTGGTCAACGTCAACTGTGCCAGCTGCTGCTGCTGCCACCACACAGGCCGGCAAGGACATCAACATTAACATCGTGTGGACCGCGACCAGCCTGGTGCTCACGTGCTCCTTTTGACATGCTTTTTAACCTGCTGCTGCTGCTGCTGCTGCTGCTGCCACACAGGCTGGCAAGGACATCAACATGAACATCGTGTGGACCGCGGCCAGCCTGGTGCTCACGCGCTGCTTCACAGTGTACAGCACCGCGCAGACGCAGCGCACGATGATGCAGCAGCAGATGACGAGCGCGCTGTACGACAAGATGCAGGACTCGCAGGAGGGCGTGGTCAGCGTCATCATGGAGGTGCGTTTGACTTTAACCAGGTTTGACTTTGACTTGGCGTCCATGTGCCTGAAAATATCTCAAACTTGCGAATGTGGTCTGCACTTTAGTCTGCGGCTGTCTTGACATGGCTCCTTATCAATCACCAATCACCACATATCCAGACCCGCCTGCGCCTGTCCCTCTGCCTTGCATACTGCAGGAGATGGCCGATCAGCAGCTGAAGCAGATGCTGCTGGCCTACATGATGCTCATGATCAAGGGCCGCCCGCTGCTGGCCGATGACCTGGACAACGCCTGCGAGGACTTTCTGTCAAAGGAGTTTGACCACCCGATTGACTATGACCTAGAGGCAGCGCTGCCGCGGCTTAAGCGCTGGGGGCTGCTGCGCGAGAACGCGCAGGTGTGTTTGTATGCGCCGCTGCGTTGACCACCGTTGTCTGTTGTGTGCATGGATTCTTCCTGCAAGTTTTTGAGGGGTAGTTTGTGTTGAAGCTACGGTTCCAGCAGCTACTGCCGCAAGTGTCGCATCAGCGCTGCGTCACAGATGGTCTTTAGGAAAGTCGTCACCTGCAAGCAGAGTTGACCCATCTTTTTTATCCTTGCTGCTGCTATTGTTGCTGCTGCTGCTGCTGCAGGGCAAGCTGGAGGCGATGCCCATGGCTGATGCAGTGAGCACGCTGGAGGCAGCGTGGTCCACAGCCTACAAGGTCATCGGCAGCGGCAGCGCAGACGTGCGCACCATCGACATGATCACGGGTGCGTCGACTGCAAGGGCTATGACACAGGAGTAGAAAGCGTTTGATGCTTGTTGCCGATGGCCTGCCAAGAGTGCGACTGGTGGTGCAAGTTGCCGTCAACTGTCCGCTGCTCAAGGATGGAAGTGGCCGCTGCACCTTTGTGCGCAGGTCAGGCAGCAGCATCGCCATGCTGATGCTGCCACCTACCCCAACGTAACTGAACAAATGGCACCCACAACCACTGCCTCTGTACTCTCTCGCCCTGTGCCGTGCTGCTGTGCTGTCCTGCAGGCAACTTCTCCGTGTTTGGCGCGGGCATCGACCTCTTTGTGCAGGAGCAGGAGCAGCAGCGCAATGCAGCCATGGAGGCGCTGGGCAAGGGCAAAAAGTTCATTGGGAAGACAGCGGGCGGCGTGGTGGGCGGCATCAGCACGGCAGGTGCGATATCCGTTGTCTGCTGTGTCGAGCTCTATAATCTACTAGCGCATATTATGGATCGGGGGTGGTTTCCAGCTTGCTGGTTCAGCATAACGCAAGTTGCTTGGAACGCTTCAGCGTGGTGGGTGTGCGAGCCGCATAACTGTTGACTGAGGGTTGCTGCACTGTCTTTGTTTCTGCTGTGCCTGTGCCTGCAGGCACCAGCATCTCTGCTGGCTTTGGCAAGGCGCGCGGCATCCTGCCCTTCGGAAAGAGCGCCAGCAGCACAGGGGCAGGTGAGAGCAAGCAGCTCATGACGCAACAGGCGGGGCGCCGCGGCAGCCTTGTAAACAGTGAGACTGCTGCAGCAGGCCGAGGCACGCCAGCTGAACACTGCTCTGCGAGGAGCAGGGGGCTGGCAGCTGTTTGCCGAGAGGCAGCCTTCTTGCTTGCTGCACCCACCCTGCTCAGATTGAATTGTAGCACATGCATGTGACATGCAACCAGGCGCGCCCACAGGCACCACGCTTGTGGCTGCCTTCGAGTCGCTGGTGTGCGTCCGGCACGCTTCTTTTCAGCCCCCTTTGGCAGACAGTGTGGTGTTGGCAGAACTGCAATGCCGCAGCAACAGCAACACACCGTGTGCGGCGTCACAACACTCCACAACACTGCCCTGCTGCCACAACATATCCATACCACTGCAGATCCTGCGGCAGTCCCTGCGCCCCTGGAGCTGCCACCATCTACACCAGACGCAATGCTGTATGAGAGTGTGGGCATGGGCGGCAGCAAGCACAGCGGCAGCGATGCAGTGGCTGTTACAGACAGTGCCTCTGAGGGCCTTGCAAGGACCCCTAGCGGGGGTGAGGCCATCCTGTCGCCCAACAGCAGCGGCGGCGGCGCAAACGGACAGAAAAAGAAGGAGAAGAGCAGCTTCAAGAAGCTGTTCAAGAGCCGGAAACACGAGGAATGAGGCGCGGATTGTATGTGGGTGGGCTGGTGGGGTGGGTAGAGGGGGCTGTGACGCGTTGGCTGGGTGTGGGGGTGGTGTCGTGTCAGCTGGTGCTCAGCATGGCCACTTTGGGTGTGCGCCGCAGGCATGCAGCAGGGCGTGTCAGCAGGCTGTGTGTGTTGTGGTTCAGTGTGAGGTATGTTGAGGGGCAGGTTGGCGGCTGTGGTGTGGGGTGGGTGGGGTGGCTGCATGCGCTGCGTATACCGTTGGCAGGGGTTGCATACAGGCTTGGGCAGGGGTTGCATACAGGGTCGGGCTGTGGGTGGCAGTCTTGCAAGCGCTTGCTGCAGCTTTCGGCGCAATCGTCAGTCATGTGCAGCTAGTGTTTGCTGGTGTAGGCCATCGCAGGCCGTCGCAGCTTGTGGCTTGCTGACTGGGTGTGGCTTGTTATAACAGCAGTTCGCTGCTGACAGGGGCTTATGGTTGTTGTTGCATGTGCTTCGGCTGCATGGTTGGTTGCATCATCGGGATATGCAGCATCATGTGGCATAGAGAGCAAGTGTGTGCATCGCGTGCCAACATCAGCAGCCGTGGAGTGTTCGCTTACGATTGTTGGCATAGTTTGCATGGCAGCAAGTGGGAAGCAACACGCATTACGTGGGGTGTTACATTTGGCATGCGCACCCAACCGTCATTGCCGGCAGCGGTGTTGCAGCTGCTGATGTGTCTGTTTGGGCAGCAAGGGCACCCGCTGCTGAGCCACGTGGCTCTGCAGCTTGCGCTTGTTTAGTTTTTATTCGTTGCTGTGCTGGCCATGTGCCTCCACAGCTTGCCTGACTACTGTGGATGCACAGCTCTGCTGCCCATGCGGTGATCGCATCGCATCAGGGCGATTTAGCAGACTCCTGGCAAAGTTTGCTGTTCTTCATGGCTGTTTCACTTGCTGTTGCATGGCAGGCATGCTGCACGCGTGTGCTGCTGCTGTGACTGCAGCAGGTGTCACGGAGGTTGGACAGTGCTGCATCTGCGCCTGTTCTTACCTTCACGTGTGCGGTTGAGAGCGTATGTATTGGAGCATGCAATAGCTAGTTTGTATCTGTGTTGTACAGACATGCGTGGAACATGTGCCTTTGTTGTACAGACACGTGCTGTTATCGCTTAGGTGTCCCCAGTGCTGCTGTGACCGGAGCTGTCACCCAACGTGTGAAACTCCAATATGCTGGTGCGGTGCTGCCTGGACTGTACATGCTGCTCCACGTGTGCAGCATGTGTTGTTTTTCCTGTTCTTATCAAAGCTTCCTGCAACGGGTCGCTTGCGGGAATTCAACAGCAATGGCGCTCAGTGCTTGGAGCTGGTGTGATGTAGAACCAGCCCACTAAAGAAATGAATGATATGGTTGTTGACTTGGGTCGTGGTGCATTCATCTGGGTTTGGTATCCTTGGCGGCTGGTTGTGGCGATGCCTACGGCTCTTGCTGTGCAGCAGCTGCTGCCACTGCTGCTGCTGCTAGCAGATGCGATGGCAGTTCTACTGGTCACCAGCTACGGTAGCAACTGCCACCCTTCCTTGGGGTGGGGTCGCACTTTGTGCATGGATGGTTTCCTTCATATGCATGCCTGTTCTGGCAGTGTGCCAGTGCTTGCGGGTCTGGGTGAGACCCTGTTGTGAGCCTTATGCACTGCGGCAGCTGCAACATGGCACGGCAGTGCAGTTTTGCCAGCCACCAGTCTGCTGCTGCAGCAGCGCTGATGCGGTCAAAGAAGGGCTGCTGTGTTGGCAACCTCGAAGGTCAGCCACAGTGCTGCCATTTCATCTAAAGCATCATGGTGCATGGCATGACAGAGCCTGCACATCAACGGTGGCGTCATACAACCGCATGCAGGTCATGTTGCTGAGTTGTTGCATGGTTAACCTGGTAAGGATCAGTATAGTACAGCTATGTGCTCGAAGGTCATGCTGTCTGCCTTCTCCCCCCGTCTTCAATCTCCAGACTCGGTGTGGCCAATGGTCACCAGAGTCAGCTGCAGACCCTGCACCCTGTGCAGGAGTGTTGGTTGTGTCATCCCGGGTGGCACAAGTACTTCGACTCTCTGCTGCTCAGGCAGATTGAAGAGCCTTCAGTGGAAAAAGAATATCGTTGAAAGCACCCCGAACATGCGCTTGTGCTCTTCGCACAGCGATGCATGAAACGCCGTCCATTCGCCAAGTATGATAGCTGTAGATTCACAAGATGGTGCTTGCTACCAGCTGCAAACCATTGTGGCTTCTCCTGGTGGTGCTGGCGCTTTCAGGCACTTTGCGCGCCTCTTCCCAATCGCCTCTGGGCTACACATACTGTGCAGGAATAGCAGACTCCGATAGCCGGAACTACTGTCTACAGTATGTCAACAGCAACGAATCGGAGACCAAGTGGAACGCGGCGGTGCTATGGTCGAAGTATCGTCCTGGCCACTGTAAGCGGCTGGAACACCTTCTCTGAGTGTTCATCGGCTGCATATGAACTTGTAATGCATTTATAGCATCTGTTTCGTGTTCTATACCGGCAGCTGCTCTGTCCCTGCCACTTGATGCACACTGCTGCTGCTGCTGCTGCTGCTGCTGCACCTGCAGACCAATGCGCCAACATCACAGCCTACTGCATTGTTGCGGACATGCAAGGAGAGCAATATGGCTCCTCTTGCACAGTAGCAGCAGATGGAGCCCCTTGTAAAAACCTGAATGGGGCTGTGGGCAGCTGCTGGCAAGGCATGTGCGGAGGTAAGTCCACTGGCCCCGCAGCAGAGAGCAGCAGCAGCTGCAACAGCAGCAGTAGTGGCAGCAGCAGGCATAGTTCAGACATCATGCCAGCAATGATTTGCCGGACATTTTTGATCATATCCTAGTTGGTGTACATGCAGAGCAGGCATTTGCTGCTGTTATGGTGTGACATAGCCAGTGCAACAGCAGCAACAGCTGGAAACAGCTGCTTGAAAACGACAGCACCAGCACAAGGCAGACTGCACCCGGAACTGCCACCTCTTGCAGAAACAGGTAGAAAGGTGAAAGCAGGGGTATGTGTCATGTGTGACTCTGCGATTAGCAGCCGTCCAACAGCAGCATTGCAACAACAGCAGTGGGGTAGCAGCAGGTGCATAAGGTAATGCTGTATAAGCTTGCAGGAGCAGCTGTGGCATCCAGTCACCACTCAACAAGCGGCAGGCACCTTGTTGCTCAGTGCATAGCAGTAAACACAGCATGGATGCCGGGATTGCATGGCATGGCTTCACAGTCACTGCTGCTGTTGCAGAATCTGCTTCAGCAGCTAATTGTCAGTCACCAGCAGGGACAACACAGTAACAGCAGCAGCAGCAGCAGTGCCGCAACGCAACCCATGCCACAGCAGCTGCGCCAGCAGCACACACCAACAACATACAGCCACACTCCTCCCACACCCATCACTGCCCCCAAGGTACACCACTGACTGCTTGGCTGCTGCACCGACCCTCTCCCGCTGTTTCTGCTGCTGCTGCACTGTCCTGCAAGCAGACCCGGAGCGTGTTGCAGTCAACATGCTGCTTGCTGCTGATGGCCTGCGGCCCGAGGCGCTGCCCTGGGGCCAGCAGACACAGCAATTTCGGGAGCAAGGGCCCAGCATGGGAGCACTGGACTACGACCAGCTCACCTTCCAGCAAGCAACAGCAGCAGATGATTACAGCTACAGCGACGACGACCCGCCACGGGGC
>RWJK01000735.1:9943-38053 GCA_004335835.1 Scenedesmus sp. ARA3
CCCCCCCCCCTTGACTTGACCTACTTGATCACACCCTTAACTTGACCTACTTGATGAACCAGATATGGAAAAGCTTGTATGAAGCTTCATAGCTTCATACGCAACTTCACACACTCACATCCACTGCTATCTCTAGATAGTAGCTGGTAGCCAGTCTTGTGTCGTGTCTTGCCGTGTCTTGACGAGTTGACGGGCCGCGACGCTGCTTAGCATACGGCTGGCGCAACTCGGAACTGTATTTTTAGTTTAAATTTCCTCTAACTGTGTGAAAAGCGTCGTACACCACATCCACTGGCCAGTCTGTCCTGTCTTGACGAGTTGACGGACCGCGAAACCTACTTCAACATACGGTTGGCTCCGGTCTCCCGTGGTTAAAGACGCGCACCACTAAAGCGTCAACACGCTTGTGTATGCTATTGCGCCCTTTTGCCAAGGTTGTGGTCACCCCAGGAGCTTTGGACAAAGCACTGAAGTAACCTGCCGTGATCAGCTGCTGCAAGCCCTGCCCGCCAAGCATTCCCAATGGCTGATAAGGTCAACGATAATGTCCACGGTGAGAAGCCTGCCGCTGAGGCTGGCGTTGGTGAGATGAGATGCTGCACTTGCATACAGCGCTTGCGTGCAATGATGCGCGTGCATGCATGTAAGCCTATCCTCAACAGTTATTTCTTGTTGAATGGCTCATAATAAGCGGGCACACGTCGCTCCAAGTGCCACGCCCTGGAACGAGCAGGGTGATGGCACTCGATTCATGGTGCGCAGCTCGCTGCTAGCAAACACTTGACCATCTGACTTCCTTGTTCCACACGTGAATTCACCCGTGGTGCAGGTGGCGTCAAGGTGGCAGGTAGGCGTTCGTGGTGACAGCTCAGCTGTACAGGTCAGCAGGTGCCGATAGAAAGTTCCTGCTGGGATCTTGCGCAGGATGTGAGGCCGGCTAGCGAACCAAATGGTGCCTGGGTAGGCAGCTGCATATGCGAATGTTAATCTGCATATCTCGGCAGTGCAGCAGTTTTTGAGGTGCGGCAGCAGGCCATGCCGTATCTGCTTCAGCAGTGTTGAACAGCCACAGCGTCAGTCTGCAGCTGGTGACGGCGTGACTTTTGATACCGGCATGACATTCCACCAGGAGATGCCATGCTTTGCGCATGCAGCGCTCAACTTGATGTACAAGCGCCACTGACACAGGCACTGCTCTCTGCTTGCCGCCCACCATATGCCGCATCAACTGGCACCACATGTGTACACTGGGCAGGCCATGAGGTCAAGGAGGGCGTGAAAGCACCCACAGGTGAGCAGCACATGCCTAAACGAGCTAGCATTGACCAAAGTAGGGCTGCAGGCTCTTACACAGCCAAATCTGCATTGCACAGCCTGGTGCCCAATTGCAAGATGCTACCTCTAGATCTGATGCATGTGACGTGATGCGGAGATGAGACTGCACAATGCTGACCGCATATGCACAGGCGCTAGACTTGGTACAGCAATCTGCTCAAGGTGCGCTGTCACAAGGTTTGCACCCGCAACTCGCATTCAACGCTGTTGTTGTTGGCACTTGCTGTTGCAGCGGCAGAAGCTGTGCAGGTGGACCCAGCCCTTGCATATGCCCTCGCCAAGGAAGATGCGGGCACGATTGGCTACCAGGGTGGCTATCACGCCAAGGAGGGCGATGTGGAGGCGGCAGCAGAGGCTGCCTCAATTCCTTCGGATTTGAATGAGCCGTGCTAGAGGCAGCCTGCAGCAATAGATGCTACAGTGCTGCTGGCAGATAACATCACACTCTGGGGCTTGCGGGCAGCTTGCGTGCAGCTGCCTAATTTATGTACAGAAGCACACACAGCTTGCCCTCGTGGATGATGGGCGTTTGTTGCGATCATGCTGGTGGGCCTGCATTATTAGGGCAGAGGCAAGGCCTGGGATGTGATGGTTGGACACGTGGGCACCAGAAGCACATGTTTTTGGTGCTGCAACCTATTGACCAGGTGTTAGTGGTAGCGTATGCCGCATGAACACACCATGTAACCCCTCTATCGATCATGTTTGGGTGCCTGCTGCTTGTGGACTGCACGCCTTGCATACTTGGCATTTGGTCAATGGCATTTCCTGCCAAGTTGACAAGTGATGATGCGTGCACTGCATGGAGGTTCTCACAGGGCGCTGATCACCTGTACAAATCAAAGCTTCCCGTCAACAGGCATGTTGCGGAGCCGTCACACATGCCGGCAGCACATAAGTTGCTCAGCATCGCATGCTGCCTTGTGGCAGGTACAAGTAGGGAGCTCAGCAGACCGCAGCACACCAGCTGGCCACATGCCACCAACAACACACAGCGCTGCATGACCGACACGTTTTGTCAATACAGAGATGCTGCTGAAATGCTGCAACCTGCATCTGCCAGCGCCCACCAGCCTCTGCCGCGCACGTGTGTATAAACATGTTGCGGAGTTTGTTGCAAACCAGCGCTGTGCTGCCACTAGCGTGCTTCAGCTGCCGCTGAGCCATATGTAACCAGCTGGCAGATGCAGGTTGCTGCAGCATGCTGGCCAAGTGTCGCTAGTAGTGACTCACTGCAGCATCATGACGGTGCCATACAACAAACAAAATGTTGGACACCGATGCACAATCACAGCGCTTTTTTAGGGCGGTCTCAAGGCAAGCAAGACTGCAAGGAGCACGCACACAGCCACAAACATGTGGCTAGGCACGCATAGGATACAACACAGGACACATCAGCCCCAAGGCTGCTCCTGTCACCAACGCACGCATAGCACGCGCCCATGCCTGGGCAGCAGCGGCAACGTGCAGCTCGCCGCGGGCAGCAAGGCGTGCAGCTTCAGATCAGGCCATGGGCATGAACATGAGGGCGCCCTGCCGAGCAACGTGATGTGGCGGCACACCCACCCTCGCATCTCACAGCTTGCCGCCGCCGGCCAGCACAGCAGCAGCTGCATCACAGTGAGGCCTGCTGCCGCTTCATTGATGCCCAGCTGCCAGGCTGAGCCCACACTCCAGCGAGGTGCAGCTTGCAGGAGTGCAGATGCTGCTGCTGGTGGCGATGTGTCAAACCAACCATAGCTGCCACTGAGTGCTGTGGCTGCTGCTGGGCCAAAAATACCCAGCACGCTGGCCAAGCGCCACTGCTGTGTCAAGACAAATCCATGCGACAAACCAAGTTCTAATTGCAAATGCACAACTTGGACGCTGCAACACGTAGAATTTGCGCAAGCGTGACTGCAACATACACACAACGACAGGCGCGCGGCTTGATGAACATGCAGCAACCCACAGCTGTGTATGCAACGCACACATGCATTGATAGCCCTCCCCCAACACCGCAGTGCCCAACCGCGCTGTGCATGCACTCGTAGATGAGCAGTACGGACCGCCCTCCTGGCTCTGGTGATGCACCTCAGCAGGCGCGTCTTTCCCGTTCTGCGATCAGCGCTGTGCAGGTCGGAGTGGTGCAGGCATCTTGTGCCGACATGCTGACAGCGCAGTTGCTCGTCAGCACGGCAGCAGGTGGCGTGTCCCGATCAACACCTGCTGCGACTTCCTGTGCCATCAGATCCCCGGCTGCAGCCAGGGCTCTAGCGTGCTGCTTGCACGAGTACTGCTGCTGCTGCTGGTGTGACGCTGCGTGACGCCCGCTTGCCCGCCGCTGCTGCTGGGGCATGAGGTCGTGCACTGCGCTGGGCTCCACCAGCAGCACTGTTGGCAAAGGTGATGCGGCATAGCGACTGTGCGGGGCGGTCCTGCACGCATGCACAACAATATTGGGGCGGCTGCAACAGGCCTACTTAACAGCCCCGACTGCGCACCAGCTAGCCGGCATTGCAGGGACCATCATATGTAGCAGGCACTGCTGCTGAGGCCTGGAGTGGCTACAGCAGCTGCCGCCTCTGGTCTGCTGCTTTAGACAGGACAATGCTGCCCTGATATGCAGGTTATGCTGTAAACCCTAGTGACCAACACACGCCATGAAAGCCATGCCATCCTGAAGGGCAGCGGCGAGCAGGCTCTCACCTGTTGGTGGCCATGGGCATGAGCAGCTCGTTGGCGCTTGCAGCAACATTGGCGGCAGCAGCAGCAGCAGCAGCGGCAGCAACCAGCAGCCCCAGCAGCAACAGCAGCAGCAGCAGCAGCAACCAGCAGCAGCTGTGCAGAGCTGTGCTGCTGCTAGCAGCAGCAACCAGCAGCGGCGGCACCAGCAGCGGCTTCTGCTGCAGCATCACCAGCAGGTGACAGCAGCACTGCCCAGGTGCGGCTTGCATAGCATAGCTGCTAACAGGTGCATCTACTGATAACATGCACGAGCATGCATGAGGCTGTGCTTGGCTGCTGCATGCAAAGGCCACTGATGAAGCACTGCTAGCAGGGGCGCAGGTGGCAGGCCACGCTGCTACCCAATCCTGCCAGTTGCAGCAGCGACTGCACACACCCGAATAAACTTACCCGAGCATTGATGCACGGCAACCAGCCGCCCTACAGCTCGCATGACATGGCACGGCAGCTGCGGCAGCTACTGCATGTGCGCGCCATGCAGATGGCGCCATGCCGCTCTGCCAGCTGCGAAGCCCCTACTGCTTCACTAACACTCTGTATAGGGATGGTAAGGGTGTTGAGTGGTGGTGAAACAAGCGGGAGAGCGTGACAGAAGCAGAGCAAGAGAGCTGTCTCTCCGCCCTGGTGGCTTGTCGCAACGGCGCAGGGAATAGCGCACCATTCCCTGTATTTTTTTGCTCCGCATACTTTATTCTGAAGAGCAATTAAGACGCCATTGCTAGCGGCAGCAGCACCATGCAAGAGACGAAGCATAAGGCGCAGCACGAGACAGGCAACGATTGTGTAAATGGGTGTGGGCTTCGTGACATGTGTTCTGGTCACCAATGATGCGCTGCCACTGTCTTGTTGTGGTTGCTGCTAGGCCATATGTACCTGGCCAGCATGCTCAAGTGACGAAGTGTCACTTGTCATGACAGGTGACAATGCCGCTGACAGTTGGTTACGATCACATATGCTAGGCGCTGTGAACCACGAACGCCAGCCATGCAGCAGCGCAGAAATCTGAATCACATCAGATGCGGTGTAACCGTATGAAGAAATCTCCTACCCCCCTTGATAACTAGAGGTAGAGGAGGGGGTGACATGTCACGATTGAGACTGGGACCCCAAACATGGGCGCTGCTGAAACGGCATGTCATGCACATGCGCAGCCAGGCTAGCCAGGCAGCGCTGCTGCGGGCTGCGTAACCAAAGACATTCCAAGGTATCTGAAACTGGTGGTGCTGTCAGTGATGCCAGCATGATTAAAAATCCTGCAGCATACCGGTAGCCTAGTAGAGCTCGTCCCATGCCTGAAACAGAATTAAACGCGTGTGCTGCGGAGCAGCGTAAACAATTCATAGCACCAGCCACACCATACCCCGTGAACATACGGCAGCCATATGCATACCAGCCAGCCAGCCAGCTTGTGTGCTCTTTCAAAGACCTGCTCCTGCCGCTGCTGGTGGTGGCTGACCCAGTACGTAAGTACGCATCACACATCATCAATATTCAGACACGTCCAGATGCAGTCCCTTTGCCGACACATATGCACACACAAACACGCAATGGAGATGACAAAAAGCAGTCAGGACAGCCACACAGCAGGCACAGCAGCTTTTGCAGCATTGCAGCTGAACCTGCCATTTCATGTGCGCCCAAGCTCATCTCGTGTCTGCCCTGCAAGGGAGTGCAGCTTGCAAGAATGCTGCAAGTTGCTGCCGCTGCTGCTGCCGCTGCTGCTGGTGGTGGTGACTACAGCTGGCCTAAACGAAGATACCCCAGTCAGATGATGAACGCAGTACTGCTGTGAATTTGCTGCTTCTATGGCCCACTACATGCCCTGAACACTCACTTCAATCAGATGTTGACCACAATGCCGCTGTACTGCTGCTGCTGCCATGCCACCTACTACATGCCACACACAAGTACTACAAAAAGTTGATGACACACTGCTGCTGATATACTGCAGCTGCCATGGCACCCAGTACATGCGCAAAACAAGTCCTTGATCAGTTGATGATGACGTCAATGCGGCTGTGATATTGCTGCTTTCATGCCACCTACGACAGGCCCAAACAAGTGCTCCCATCAGATGAAAACCATGTTGCAACGATGGATCTGCTGCTGCCGTGCCATCCACCACTTGCTTCCCACCAGCACTCCAATGGGGTGATGACCAAAATGCTGTGGTGCTGTTGCTGCCATGCCATCCTCTACCCGCCCCAAGCTGAGCTAAGGCTCGCAGCTGCTGTACACGCAGTGCACAGCAGGGCGTCACGCCCAGCACCTTGACCTCACAGCAAGAGCCCACACACGCCTCCCGCAGCTGGCTGCTGTGAGCCGGCGCCTGCTGCCACACAGCAGGCGCAGCAGCTTCTGCAGCATTGCAGCAGAACCTGCCACTTCATGTGCGCCCAAGCTCATCTCGTGTCTGCCCTGCAGGGGAGTGCAGCTTGCAGGAATGCTGCGCAGCTGCTGCCGCTGCTGCTGCTCTTCCTGCTGCCGCTGTTCCTACTGCTGCTGCTGCTACTGCTGCTGACTACATCCGGGCCATGCCGTCCGTCAACCCTGTGCGCTGCGCCTTCCGCTGCTTTGCAGGAGCAACAGGCAGCTGTGCGCACTGCAGGCTGGGCATCACGCCCCAGTCGGCCTCCAGGCCACCCGGCAGCCACTGCCGGCACTTGTAGATGGCCACTGCCACCACGGCATGCAGCAGCTGCCCCATGCGCTCCGTCAGGTCACGCATGGTGATGTCGTCCTGCTGCTGCTTTGCCTTGATGCTGGCGGCCTGCGCGCCCTTACAGTACAGACACAGGTCCAGGTGTGCCAGCACATCGCAGCCCGTGAGGTCGACGGCGCCATCGCGTGCCGCCGCCTTCAGCAGCTGCTGCGTTGTGCGGTCGCCTGTGCTGCTCAGGATGGCAGCGCTGCGGCTCACCCACAGGTCTGGCTCCCAGGCATGGCGGGGACAGGGCACCGGTGGCAGCAGCAGCACCGTCAGCCCCATCACCACTGCTACATCCATAGCGCGGCTCCACAGCGTGGCTGTCGTTAGCCCCCTGTCATACGCGCAGAGCGCCTTGGCCAGTGCATTGGCCTGCAGCTGCGTGTCGTTCAGGTGCGCGGTTTCAAAGATGCCCAAGATGGCCCAGATGCCATCAGCGCGCAGCCCGCCTTGCTGGTACTGCAGCACAGCAGCTAGCAGCGTTGCTGCGTGCTGCTCCTCTGGCGTCAGCTTAATGTCCTGACCCAGCCGCAGCTTGATTTTGTTGTCGCAGTAACCAAAGTTGTACTTGAAGCTGCACTTGTCGATGTTCTCATACAGGCAGTGCCCACACATAGGTGTCAGCGTGGGCACCACAGACACTGCTGCTGGCACTGCCAGCTCCTGCAGGCCTGCTGCTGCCGCTGCTGGTGCTGGCTCTGCAGCTGCCGCAGGCTCTGCTGCTGCGCCTGGCTCCGCAGCTGCTATCTGCTGTGCTGGCGCCTCTGGCTCTGCTGCTGGTGCTGGATCTGCAGCTGCTGCTGGGGCTGCTGCTGGTGCTGGCTCTGCAGCCGCCAGAGGCTCTGCCGCCATGGGCTCTACTGGTGCCTCTGGCTCTGCAGCTGCCATGGGCTGCCCTTGCGCAATGCCGCCTGCATCGCCGTCAGCTGCTGCCTGCTGCATGGTGTGAGCTGGGCCAACAGCTCCCGCTGCAGCTGCTGCATGCTGCTCTGCAAGCGCCTCTGCAGCACAGCCCTGCACGGCGGCCGCAGGGTGCGATGCCGCAGCAGCTGCTGCCTGGCCGCTTGCAGGAGCCCGCCCGCTGGCCTGGGCAGAAGCAACTGCATGCGCTTTAGTCTTGAGGTGCTTCACCTGGCGCGCCTGGTGGCGTGCTTCTGCAGCTGGGTTGAGCTGCTGCTGGCTGCCGCCAGCCTCCAGCTTGCTGTCAAAGTTGCCTGCGGCTGTTGCACCATGGTGGTTGTCTCTTGGGGAGGGCCCTGGGGTTGCCTGAGGCGTGGCGCTCTGAGAGAGGGACTTGGAAGCCTGGCGCTTGTTTGACAAGTCCTCCCTGCAAGCAGGCAAACACGGCAGCATGCTTCAGGGATGATGCATGGCACGATTGCTTGGGGTGAATGTGGCGGTGCGCTGGCTGGGTTGGCTGACCCCTTAGGGCTTTGGCCCTGCAGTCAACAACACCGTTGACTGCATCTCAAAATGAGCTGAGCAACTTGTCAGCAGCCAGCAGCCCTGTTGGGGCTGCTGTGTAACCCACCGTGTCCTTGGGCACAACTGACAGCTGACCAACTGAAGCTACAAGCTACAGCCTGGGCAGTACAACAGCGCCTGGTGCTGCTGTGCCTTGGTGCTGGAGGCAACGCCGACGTGTCACCACTAGGTTATATGTAGCCAGCCCCGCTTTAAACTTACATTTGTCCCTTGTATGAGTCTCTGGAAGCAATGACGTGCAGAGCCACTCTCACACTGCCATCAACGGGAAGTCAAATTCTTGCGACGCCTGCACGGCAAAGAGAACGCTGGAAGTTAAAAGCTTTCCAGACAAGTCCAAGCAGGCCAATTGTTTTTGAACTTGCTGGTCCTGAATGCTTTCAGGCAGGTCGACTTGGTCGCTCCTGGTTTGTGATGCACGCCGACTGAGAAGTGCAACGCTACGCAACGGGCACACGTATTCAACCTTTGACGCACAAAAGTTTAGCCACACAGCAAACTCGGCAATTCAGTCGCACCGCAACTCCCACCTCAACCCTAACTGAGCGCCAAAGGTAACACGCATGGCCGAGTATCCGTACAAGCAATATGCAGCAGACCATAATGAAACATGTCCCCGTCGCTAAAGACTACCTGCTACTTGGGCTGGATCTGCCTGGGCACTGCCTGAGCATGGATCTGCCACTGTGGCAAGGGCATCAGTCAGGAGCAGCGCTGCTGATGCACTTCTCACCCAGCTGCTGCAGCGCTAATGGACGTTGGCGCTGATGGGCCTGTGGACTGCAAAGCCAGCACATCAGACCGGATGAGGTATAGGCTGCAATCAGCTGCTGCTCCAACCACTGCTGCACGTCCTGCTCACCACTGCGCCGCAGATGTGCTCCAAGGCTGCTGTTGCAGGAGGCGTGCTCCAACAGCTGCATCTGTTGGCTGAGCCCCTGGTGGCACGCATTGCAGCCAGCGCTGCAACCCCACAGCTCCACTGGCAAGCAACCTGTTGCGAGGCACCAGCAGCCATGCAACAAGACAAGGCGCAGTAGGAGCAGCGTTACTGTAGGCACGGCAGCAGCAGCAGCAGTAGCCCGAACTCACATGTGCTTAGCGCACAGGGAAGGCTCAAGCAGGAACACACGCACTGCACAGTTCCATCTGCCTTGTGCTCTTGCTATGACATTGGCAAGGCCATCGATGTCGGCACAAGACATGGTTTGCAGGACACAACTGAAGATTGCATCCCAGTCAACGGCATGTGAGTTGTGTAAAAGGAACAACTTTATATGGCTTCTTGGCTCCTCTGAAGCAAGGTCAATCCATAACTGCACACCTTCCAGCATTGCTGGACCAAGAGACCCCCGCCCAAAGTGTCCTGATGCTCCGAGTGGGCTGCAATGTGTTTCTGCGGTGGTGCGGCTGTAGCTGCAGAGTGACAGGTTCTGGTGCAGCACCCTCAACCTGCACAGCAGAAGCAGCAGCAGCAGCAGCAGCAGCAGAAGGAAGGATGTTGCTTTACCCCTGGCATTGAAAGACACTGATGGCATGAATGCTCTAGCAAAATCAGCATGGCGCTGCTGCTGCTAGCGCCGGTGTGAGGTGCAAGCTGCGCCACAGCCTTGCTTTGCAAACGCACGTGTGGCTGCATGCAGTGTGTGGTGTGCTTGGGACCACTTTGCAGCTGCTCCATGTGCAGTACTCAGGAGTGTGCTGTCGGCAGCCCGCACCAGTGCGCGCACAGGCTTGTAGCCCAGTGCTGCATGAACGCAGGGGTAGCAACGCCTGCTAGCGGCCCTTGACATCCATACACACCATGGTGGGATGCTGCACACAGGGCTGCACAACGTGCTGGCGTGTAAGCAGCAACTGCTGCAGGCAGCGCTGCCACATGTGATGTGATGCCAAGCAGAGTCAGGTGCTGACTTGCAGGGCAGTGAGGAGCAGCAGCAGCAGCAGCCCACACCAGTTGTGCATTCTGCAGCGCATCTTGGTGATTAAGTTGACAAACAGACCAGCATGATGGCTGCCGTAGATCGCTCTACATGCTCACCTCAGACGTAGCTGTGCCCATCATGGTGCCTGGTGCGGGCACAGCTAGCACCAGAGCTGCAGCAGGGTGAACAGTCACGACAACAGCTGGCGCCCTGCTGCTGCCAAGCCACCCTTGTGCTGAACCGCCGTCACATGTTGCCCCAAATAGCACGCCTTTGCTGCCAGGCTGCTGCTGCTGCTGCACCACCTCAGCAGCCACTGCAGCCAAGGTTCCAGCACTGCTGCATCAAGTAGCAGAGTACACGCCAGGCATGACACGGACTGCTAGGCAAGCATTCTCCAGGTTTGGTGTTGAGGGCGACATTCGCCGATGAAGCAAGCAAGCGCCCGCACAGGCTGACGAGAACTGCACCACGGGTGCTCGAGCACAGACATGCCACGTGCAGGCCAACCTGGACGGCAAGAGGGCCATAGCAACGATAATGGACAAACTACAGCCAATTAAGAGGAACATCAGCCCCATGTACGGAGTTGCTGGTGTGCGGCGACTGACATATTGACAAGCAGCATTGCTTCCTAGGTTGACGACACCACTTGCCCAGCAGCAAGCACGATCTTCATGTAACACGGCTGATTTTCTGACAGACTCCACAAAAGCAGTCATGGGAACTTTGTCTTAAGCTGTGCATGCACAGCAGGAGCTACTGTCTGTACCGCCTGATGCATGACGAATGTACTGCCATTAGCCCCCAGTACACGTGTAGTCACATGGACCAGCCAGGCATATCAGTGTCCATTGATATTGCTTATGCGCAAGCTCACAGATTTACTGATGCTGGCTGCTGCATGAAGGGGCCGCACTGGAGGGTGGCATGCGAAACAGCAGCACTACTGCATCATGCAATTGTTCATGATGAACGATCGTCGTGAAAGACCCCATGAGCCTTGTCTGGCTCGTTAATGCGTGGGCCTGGCCTAGGTAACGCTACTAGAAGCACACGTAACCTACCAGTTGCTGATCAATTAAGTTACAACGGGCACACAGCCCCGTATAAAGTAAAGGCAACTGGTAACTGGAAAGGACGTTTGAGCAACAGTCCAACAAGCAGATCTACATTCCTGGGACCTCCTGCACGTGCAGCTGCAATCTGTGTCTGCAGCGCCACAGGCCGGCATGCAGTTGAAAAACTCCCTGGTGTCATATGTTCAACTCTTGACTGGTGTCATCCCTGCGCTGCAGCAGCCTGCCATAAATAGGCTGTATGTTGTAGTGCAACTTGACCCTCTGTTTGGCGTGAACAGCTGTGCTGACAGCGCCTCAGGCTTCCTGTGCTGTGTCAAGTGTGAACAAGCAAGGTTTTGCCAGCGACCCAGGCAGCAGTACGAGCAAAGCCTTAACGAGTGCGAAGTCTGTTGCAAGGATAATTTTTGTTACCAGGGGGGACGAAATCCTACTGGCTAGTCACACGCAACAGTCAGGCGAACCTGACTGCGGGGGACACAAGGCAATGTTGCAAGGATGACTAGTTTCTGCTTTCAAAGCAAAGTTTGACAGCCACATCAGACCCTGCAAATACCACAATTGTGTCAGACTAAGTATGTAGGATGCTGTGTGTTTGGGTCTGATGCTGCCAGATGAAGAACGACGTTTACCTGTACAAACCAACAAGTCACATAAACAGGCATGGTGTAGACGCCGCGATGGCATCACAGATGCTGGCAGCGCATGCGCTGCTCAACATCGCAGGCTGCACTGCTTTTGTTACAAGGTCACAAGAGGCGAGCTCAGCAAACCGCAGCACATCAGCTGGCCCTGCCAACAACAACACATGTGTACACTGCGCTGTCTGTTCAATACGGGCCTCTTGCCAAGAGGCTGATAGTGCAGGACACATGCCGTCGGTCATGACAATGTCAGATGTCACAAGCCGCACAGCAACCTGCATCTATCCTCTCTCATGCATGTGTGTGTAACTTTACTGATAAAGTTTGTGTGCTGCCAAACATTGTATGCGTCACAGTTGCACAATGCAGCGCCTTGTCACCGTAGTCTCACGCAAGCAGGAGTGCAAGAAACACATACACAGCCACAAACAAGTGGCTCACCGGACAGCGCTACAACCCAGGGCTAGTCATGTAACGCATGCTTGTACAGCACACACCCATGCCTGGCCAGCAGCGGCGGCGTGCAGCAAGTGCCCGCGGGCAGCTAGCCCTGCTGCTGCTGACCAAGCTATGAACATCAGAGCACCATAAGATACCACCACCTTGACATGGCGGCACACCCACATACACCTCTTGCAGCCTGCTGCCGCCGCCGCCAGCACAGCAGCAGCAGCGGCGCAAAGACCGGCTGCCAATTTCTTTGAGATCTTCCCCAGCTGCAGCCCACGCTCCAGCCAGGTGCGGCTTGCAGGAGTACTATTGCTGCTGGTCGTGATGCGGTGTGACGCCATGCAGCCTGCACGCCGCAGCTGCTGGGCCGAGAGGTGGGTGAAGCCCGTGCAGCCGGCCTGTACAGGCGCCTGAGCACAGCTGCACCAAGCGGCAGGTCAGGCCCATGCGCTGCAGCCTTGCCATGCAGGAGCCACAGGTACCTGCATGCGATGCAGGCTACGAGCTGAGTACCACGCCCCAGTCGGCTTCCGCGCCGCCCTGCAGTGCCCCACCGCGCCGCCCTGCACCCGTGGATGGTCGTGAACCGCCCTCCCTGTGCTGTGTGCGCGGCTCTGGTGATGCAACGAAGAACGCGCCTCACTTTGGAGTGTGATCAGCACTGCACAGGTCAGGGTGGTGCAGGCATTGAGCATCGACACGCTGGTAGCGTGAATGATGGTCGGCATGGCAGCAGGTGGTGGTGTGTCCTGATCAACACAAGCAGCAGGTGGTGTGTCCTGATCAACACAAGCAGCAGGTGGTGTGTCCTGATCAACACAAGCAGCAGGTGGTGTGTCCTGATCAACACAAGCAGCAGGTGGTGTGTCCTGATCAACACAAGCAGCAGGTGGTGTGTCCTGATCAACACAAGCAGCAGCGCATCAGCCGCCTCTGCATTGCGTGCAAGGCACAGCTGCTGCAGCCTGTTGAGTGGCAGTAGCAGCTGCTACCTCTGGTGTGTACAATGACAGGTGCTAGGTCAAGCACACATTTGCTTTGCAACTGCTATTACAAACAACAATAATACAATAAGAAATGATGCTACAAGAAATTCTAGGCCAGTGCTGCCCCTGATATGCCATTCATGCTGTAGGGTCTAGCGACAACACACACCATGATAACCATGCTATCCTTGATAGCAGCAGCCGCAAGCAGCCTCACCTGTTGGTGGCCATCGGCATGAGCAACTGCTGTGATCACAAGTATTTGGCGCTTGCAGCAGCAACAGCAGCAACAACAGCAGCAGCAGCAGCAGCAGCAGCAGGAAAAGCAGCAGCAAAAGCAAAAGCAGAGCAGCAGCAGCAGGACTGCTCTGCACAGCAGCAGCAACTGGCGGCGGCACCACCAGCAGCAACCCGGCTGCTGCAGCAGCGGCGCTGCTGCAGCATCGGCAGCTGGTAACAGTATTACTGCCCAGCTGCCAATTGCGTCAGCATGGATGCTGGCAAGTGCAGCTTCTAACAACATGCATGAGCATGCTTGAGGCTGTGCTTGGCTGCTGCATGCAAAGGCCACTGATGAAGCACTGCTGGCAGGGGCGCAATGTCAATTCATGAGGTTGGCTAACACTGCAAGGTGCAGCAGCTGCTCCACTCACCCGAGCAAAACGATGTTGCGCATTGCTTCACAGCAAACAGCTGCCCTGCAGCTTCCACGCACCTGGCGCGGCAGCTGCATGTGCGCGGCAGCCAAATGGCGCCATGCCACTCTGTCAGCTCCGAAGCGCCCATAGCTTCAATACTATCAGCTACAGAGATGGAAAGAGTGTTGTATAATGGTAAAATCAAAGAGCGAGCGTGACAGAAGCAGAGCAAGAGAGCTGTCTCTCCGCCCTGGTGGCTTCTCGCAAAGGCGCAGGGCACAGCGCACCATGCCCCGTATTATTTTGCTCCGCATACTTTATTCTGAAGAGCAATTAAGACGCCTTTGCTAGCGGCAGCAGCACCAAGCAAGAGACGAAGCAAAAGGCTCAGCACAAGAGAGGCCACGAGTGTGTGAATGTGCGTGGGCTTGGTTTAATGTTTTATTCGCAACTGGTGCGCTGCTACTAACTGTTCGTGGTTGCTGCTAGGCCATATGTAGCTGGGCGAGCATGCTGGCCAAGTGTCATTGTCATGACAGGTGACAAAGCCACAGCTGACAAAATGGTTACGAGTACCTATGCAAGGCGCTGTGTGCCCTCTGGTCCCCGTTGATTCCGCTCCCTGACCAGAGAGCGCAGATATTTCAAATTTTGAACATGACGCTGTATATGCTCGGCTAGTAAGATTCTGCTCCCCCCGGTAAAATAACCCACCTCATTTGGGGTGTTTCGCCTTGGTTTGGCGGCAAAATACACGGCGCTGTGAAACCACGTGTTACAACCGTACAGAAGTGCAGACGACTGCATTGTAACGGATGCGACGTGGCCAAAACTGCGGCACATGCAGCGATTGCAACCCTGGGTGTGTGAAGGATACATGCACCGGTGCATGTGATGGTACCATCAGTGCGGCATGAACAGGTATCGCCAGCAGCAGCGTAAGCCAAGACCAAAGAACTGGTGATGGTGTCAGTGCTGCCAACATTCGTCACATCTTGCAGCGTGGTGGTTGCCTAGCAGTCCCCATCCAATGCATCAAAAGCGCTCAACAAGGCTGCTGCAGAGCAGCTTCAGCAGTTTGCAGCACCAGCAAGACCATACAGCGCACATATATATGGCAGTCGTATGCAGAACAGCCAAGTGGTGGCGTGCTCAAGCAAAGACCTGCAAGTGCTGCTGCTGCTGGCAGCCCCAAGGGACAACGTACCAGCTTGCCAACTACCAACACCCTTGACAAACACGTTGTGCATGCAGTGGGTGTTTTTTAACAACAAGTTGCAAGTCCTTACAACTCATGCGTACAACTTAGCTTACAACATGTGGCTGTAAACAGGTTGTACGCAAGTTGTAGGCATTCTGCCTTCCCACAGTGGCAGTGGGTAAGGCGTGCGACGCTGTCGCCACGTTGTGCCTCTAGTCCTGCTGCGGAACTCAGAGTTAGTCACGTGCCATACACCCCAACTGGCTGCAGCACCATCACACCTAGTGTACCCTACACGATGCGCCATCAAGCTCGACGACAGCACAACCATGTCCCTAGGTACAGCCTGCAGGAGGAAATGCACCAACACCGCACGCTGATCTGCGCTGAGCTGTCGCCAGCGCCACGTTATCATCATGTTACCCATCAACTGCATCCACAAGGCTTGCCGCTGACACTCGCTTGCGCACACGCTTCAAGCCGACAGGCCAGCATGCACAACCAACCTTGTCGACTCACTGCTGTCGCCATGCAGCCGCATCTGCAGCCGCAGGAACTCTGCTATGGTGTTGCTGCCATTGCAGCTCTCCACACCCTTCAGCACTAGCATCTTACGGTGAGGCATGCTGCCGCTGCTGCTGCTGTCGATACCGTTGGTGGTGGTGAGCGGCTGCCGCACCTTCACCCACACCTCCTGTTCCACGACAGCGCTGCTGCTGCTGCTGCTGCTGCTGCTGCTACCGCTGAAGCCAGGTTGCTCAGCTGGCTGCTGTTGTTGCTGCACTTCCACTGCCAAGACGTCCCTGTAAGCACACGTGTACACTGCATGCTCCCTGAACCCCGCCCTCACTTGGAAACCCTCATCATGAAAACGATACCACCTGTCTCCCAGCTGATACCAGCGGTCCACAAACCTAAAACCTTTTGGGTACTCAGCTTGAAACAAGCCCTGGCGAGGCCATTGCGCTGGCCAGTCACCTATAGCCAGCTGCTGCTGCCGCTGCTGCTCCTCCGGCTGCTGCTGCACATTGGCAGGGAGAGGTAACAGAACCCCTGCAACAGAGCACCAAGCGCATACACAGCAGCGGTAAACGAAGTGGCTACATACGTGTGCCGCAGACCTGCTGCGCTGCTTCGCTCACTTGCTGCTGACTGGTAAAGAAAGCCAGGCTGGACATGCCGAGCAGCTGCTGCGCAGCTGTGTTCCTTAGCAGATCTGCTGATGCCGCAGAGTCTGCTAGTAACACAGGACGCGCATGTCCTCCAACTGCATCTGCTGATACGCTCAACAACTGAGCTGCAGGGCAGAGTTGACGCAAGGTGAGCTGATACCTGACATCTTACATATCTGTTATCCATAAACGCACCAGGATGCTCCTGTTGAAGCTGCTGCACCAGCTGCTGGCACCAGCTGTGGATGCGGCCAGCCGACAGCTCTGGCTGGTTGACATAATCCAGAGGTAAGCCCACAAACTGGCTGTTGCCGCCGCCGCTGCTGCTGCTGCTGCTGCTGCTGCTGTGCTGCGGGTTGCCTGCTGCTGCTGTGCGTATAGCCTTGGAGTGATGCATGAGGTAGCTGGATGGGCAGCAGTAGCTTGAATTCAGGGGAATGCCTCCTGCTGCTGCCAGGACGTCATGGAGCTGCAATTCAATGCAGCCGCATAACACACACAAGCTCAACTCACACAAGCTCAACAAACAACACATACCGCACGGCTGATGTTTGTCATCTACATTGCAAGCGGGCGAGGGAATGCACATGTGCATCTTGGCATGTTGCGCAAATGCAAGTAGCTGGCATTACATCGAATGCTCCAGTTGCTACACCTTCTTCCTGCAGGCATGACAACACGCCAGTAAGCTGATGCAAGTAAGCGGTTTCCACTGCACTCTTGGTCATGGCATGGCGCTGGTTGGCAAGTGCAAGGCCTACATATGGCCAGCTGCTGCTGTGCACACCTCGCCAACAGCATCTGCAAAGTTGTTCTTGAAGCGCACTGCATCACCACAGCCGAACACTGCAAAGGGCTTTCCCTGCCACAGCAGCAGCAGCAGCAGCAGCAGCAGCAGCAGCAGCAGCGGAAACGACGATGAGGTGAGGCAATGGATTATGTATGTGCATCTAGCACTGCAAGTGCATTGGTGATAGCAGCACAGCAGTCTTAGAGCGCTATGTCAGGCTTGTGTCATGACAGCTTGCTGAAATGTTTGCAGAGTGGAGCAGCAGCTCTTGATCCAAGGCTGACAGCAGGACACCAGCTGCTGATACAAGTGAAAGAGTGCCAGCCTCTTCTGCTTCACTGCAGGCATGCACCAGCTGCAGCTTGTGCATGCTGCCAAAGCCCAGGGCACGCTCCGAGTCTGCCCATGCATCCAGCCTGGCAGTTGCAACTGCTGACATGCAGGGCACATACCTCAAGCTGCAGCTCCTGTAGCGCTCCACTGTACAGTAGATCGTCCCAAGCAGTCCCTGTCCTCTGGCAAGTGGCGTTTGTGTTGTATGTGGGGACCCCAACAATGAATCCATCAAACTGCTGCAAGCCAGTTGGCAGGCCGTGTTGCACGTCTATAGGCGAGCTGCATGCTGCCCCAAGGCTTCGATTAATCAGTTCGGCAGCTTGTGCTGTTGATCCCGAGCAGCTGGTATACAAGAGGCCCAGCTGCGAGTTGCACACCACAGCTCGGCGTCTGGACCTCACAGCTGCAGGGGAGGCACGCCTAAGGCAAGAGGACGTTCCTGCTTGTAATGATCGCATTGACATGGAAACTACGATCGTTGACAAAAGATATATTGAATGTACAAGCGGCAGTACAGTTCTGATGCGGAAAGCGCGGGATGGTCACTGGAGCAGATGTGTGAAGTGCTGTTTGGTGGGTGTGCTGCATCGATGCGAAGCAGCTGACTGTTCAGGCTACTCACTGTGGCAGCGTGGTAGCAACTAAAGTCACGCATGCTGTGATCAGCCATATACAGGCCCAAACCCTACACCAACTGACCCAAAACATAACACTGCTGGGGAAGGCGCCAACAGAATATAAAGGAGCTGCCACCTGTTACACAAAGAGCCATCACAAACCACGTCCAGCTGACAGAGCACAACAGTGCATACGCGCTGCTGGGCTGCTGCTTGCAACCACAGGCAGCAGTACTGCCCTTGGCTGTTTGCTTGCACCAGCACTGCACCACTGCAGCAGCTGCTGCATGGAGCTACGCCTAACTGCAAACCACAAAAACACAAGACACGCTCTGTGCTAATGCCCAGCTGCATCAGTAGCATTTCCAGCAGCAGCAACAGCGGCACCTCCCGCTGGTTGCCCCGCACCTGCTGCTGCTTCAGCTGCGCCAGACCCCTGCTGCTGCTGCTGCTGTTCACTGCTAGCAGTAGCAGCAGCAGCAGCAGCAGCAGCAGCAGCAGCAGGTGACGCGGCTGCGTCTGCACTGCCGGCTGCTGCTGCAGTTGGGGCCTGCCCTGTTGATGCTGCTGCTACTGCCCCTGCAGCAGGCGCAGCTGCCGGGCTCTGCCCTGTGGCCTTCTGTGGATCACTATCCTTCGTTGCTTGTTGCTGGGATCCACTAGCTGCCGCATCCTGCTGTTGTTGCGCACTTTGCTGCTGCTGCTGCTCCGTGCCCTCTTGCTGCTGTGTTTGCTGCTGCTGCTGCTGCTGCTGCTGCTGCTGCCCTGACGGAGCTGCTGCTGCTGGAGGTGCAGCTGCATCCTTCCCAGCTGCTGCTGCGGCTGCTACTGCTGCTATGTATGCACTGCTTGCATCTGTGCTGTTAGTTGCACTTTTAGGGAGGTCCACTTTTCGGATGTGTTGTGTTTCAGCCCTGCATGACAACAGCAGCAGCAGATACCACAACATGATCGTGGTGTCCTGCTTGCATCATGCTTGGTTGCCCTGCTCCACCTTCTATGTCAGCATAGCTGCTGCAACATGTAAAGCAAAGCTCTGTTACTGCGGCAATGAAGTTTTCAACCACTGCACTGCTGCAGGTCACAGCTAACACCAGCGCTGATGAGCACTGCCACTGCCGCTCTTCCCCATGATGGCTGCTGCAGTGAAGGTGCTTGAAGCATGATGACTACATGATTGTGAGCTTATACCTGCGCTGTCAGCCGGTGTGATTATACCGTACGGTATGGTATACTGCGGTGAAACCACCATCCAGTACAGGGCCGTGTACTAGGAAAACTGCTGATGCGACAGCTGGGACAGGTCGCAGAATACTGCCACGCACCTTGCCAGCTGCTCTGTTTGTAGCCTAGCAGACCCAGTGGCCCATATTGCGAGCACCAGGATGAACGCAAAAGCTGCACATAAGCTCTGCAGGGCAGCAACAGCATCAACTGTCAGGCCTCATCCTGCAGCACAGTGCAAAAGGCAGGTTGGGAGCACATGCTGTGCCCGTTCGCCCCGCAACAGCCGCACTTACCGAGTAAAGAAGCCTGTTGTGTTTCGACTTGATGCCAAGCTTCGAGAGGAGGTCGCTTTTGTAAGAAATGCCGTAGTCTAGCGCGAGCTCCCTAAAGATCTTGGAGCTGAGGTTCCCACTTGCAAAGCTCTTCATCGCAACTGTAACTGATTGTACTTTTCTACTTTCGTCACCAGGATGGAGCGTACGCTGCGTTGTAAACTGCCAAGGGTGTCCCAGCTAACGGTGCAACAACTGCTTGATGTGTCAGACACGAGAAGCTAGCACACTCCTGGGGGTGACACAAAAGAACTGGAAAAGAAGGTCATGCAACGGGCCTCTAAACAGCTCAGGGCGGACACTTGTTGGCAGAACCCCAATCAAACACATGACGTCACCTGCTGTCTAGTGACAGGCTGTCACTGACAGCTCATGCCCTCAGAATCAGGTTGTTGGGTTGTGAGACAGCAGTTGTGTGATGGTGACTTGATAGCACCTGAGGTGGAGAACAGTGTTTTGTGCTTCAGCCGCCCCCACATCTGCTTGAGGTGGCTATGCTGCCAGGCACTGCACACTGGCAGTGTCTCCTGCCTTAAGGCAAGCTTGCTGGGGTCACTGCATGCGTACGGTGCCAGCTAATGTGCTCAAGGCGGACGCAGCGTCGCTTGCTGAAACACTCTTCATACGTACTGGCAGCGTCTGCTACCACACCCACAAAAACTTTGCGGGATGAGCTGGTCTCATCACCAGCAAATTGCTTTGTGAGCCGCATGGCTATGCATGGGCCACGCCACTGTGCGCAAAACCACGTGGTTATGTCACCAGGAGGAGCAAAGCGTAGCCAGTACGCTGGCTATCATACACAGCAAATAAGTGAACCACGTGGTTTACTGCAGAGGCAGCAGCATCGCCGCAGGTAGCGGTGAAGACAGTGTTGTACATCGTGCCATGTCTGAGAGCCACAACACAGTAGCTGCCAGCTACTGCAGCCATGGCCTCTTGTCACGGCAGTGGAATTAGGTGAGTAGTGATCAGGTAAGCAGCAGTTCCCTTGCACGCATGTGCAGCACCCGGCGTATCAGTACTTTGCCCTGCTTGCTGCACTTCATTTCAATTGCAATTCATGTAGGCTGCGCTGTAACGCCAGATGCGGTGTGCATTCTTGCAAAAAATCCAAATCGGTGAACCCAAACTGCGAGTGAACAGTTCGAAAGACTGTACAAGGCATTTTGTGCGGTAGGCAAGCTTGCCCCTCAGGTGCATTGCATCTGCTTGAGCCTGCTGCAGCGCTGCAGCAGCGCCAGCTGGCACCACCACAGGAAGCAGTGCTGGCCGAACAGTTCTTCAACGTTACCGCACCAGAATTCTTCACCATATCTTTCGCTGCTATGTCTCGATGCATCGAGCGATCCCAAGCACTTCCATGTCAGGACCGGCCAAGGTCAGCACCGGCCAAGGTTGGAAACCATTACCAAATCAGCAGCCGCGCATTTCACAGCTGAGCGCGAAATATGCTTAGATGTTTCAACCAGCTACTATTTCACATATTTGCTACGGCCCTGCAACAAATGTTTGTGCTGGCATGCACCCGGTGCCGGCGCGTACAGTTTCCGGCTCACTCGCATGATTCCAAGGAGCCAACAGGTTGCTGCAACGGTCGGACTTAAAGCCACAAGCTACTACCTGATTTCTTAGCCGCATCTTTGCAGCCAAGTTGGCTTAGGCCTTGCTTTCATCTGTGTGCGCGCCAGACCTGCTGTCGCGTGCAGCCGATCAGGCTGCCCTGATTGAACAGCTACAATCTGTGCAAGAAAGCTCTACAGTATGCAGTGCTACGGCGGATGCTTCTGTATTTCTCAGCAAAAGGATGAGCAGCTGGGCGGGCATCTTGGCCACCCATCAAAACTGAAAGACACAACATTCCTCCAGCAGCAGCAACAACAGCAGCGCAGTGGCTCTCCAATTAGCGATTGCAGCGATGAAAGCAGGATGACGAGTAGCTCAGAGACTGGCAGCAGCAATGCCAGTTGCTATGCAGCAGACGCGGCAACCTGGAAGCCATTTGATCAGGCACCCAAGCAGCACCAGCACGCCACACTCTCCAAGGTGAGCAACAGCTGCCAGAACAAGCCTCTTCTGACCTTACACTTGATATAGGATGCCCTCGCAGCTGTGTCTGCCTACAGGAGCCTGTTGAGCACTGCTTGCCTGCATTTTGCCCAGATCGATAGGCAGCAACTTGCAGTGAGCTTGATCAGCGTGCGTGCAGGTGCTGGCCTGGGCACAGAAGCGTTCAGTATGATAACAGCAGCATGTATTGCAATGATTTGACACATCTGTTGCACATCTTAGATAGCAGCATGTGCGGCAGCAGACACTTTCCTGCTTTCCTTGAGTCACTGCAGCATCTCCTTGGATCATCCATCAGCTGTCCATGATCTGCCTTGCAGGACGCGCAAGGCACAACTGCAGCAGAAGCAGCCGACACCACTGGCGCTGCCTCACCACACGCCACCCTCTACCCCCACATCCTGCAGCATGGCAGGGGCATCCTCAGCCTCTCCACACTGCAGCAGGGCCTGCAGCACTTCCTGCTGCCTGATGTGGGCTACATTGCATACGCCATGATGTTCAATGGGCCGGAATTCCTCAACATCAGGACGCCCGTGGCGCTGGGAGACCCGATTTGTGATCCTGCCAACTTTGCGCTGATCGCGGGGGCGTTCCTGAAAGAGCACCCCAAGGCGATGTTCATGCAGGTGGGGTGAAGTATTTGTGCTGTAGCGCCATGCTGCAAAACCAGAGGATGTAATTGGCTGTTGGAGGGGCTTGTGCATCGTAAGTGTCAACACAACGAATGACGCAGAGCACAGCGTGGCTTAGGCTGGTCGACCAGCAAACATGTCACACTGGTCAGCAACAACTGTGCCGAAGCATCGCACTGCTTGCAGCTGCTAACCGCGCACAAAGCACTGCTGGTGACGGTTAACTGTCTACTGCAATGCTGCTTTAGAACAATCCTACGCCAATCTGCTGCTGCACTCTTTGCCTCCCCTCCACAATGCTGCTGCAGGTCAGTGCCGCATTTGCGCTGGTGCTACGCTCCTTTGGCCTGCTCATCAACTCTGTGGGAGGCGAGACGCAGCTGGACCTGGCCACCTACACCTTTGCAGGTCAGGGCCGCTGCGGCGGCGGCTGTATTGCCAATACTTCTGTCTTTTCAGCCATATCTCTTGCTCTGTGCATGTTTTGTGGCGGCGCCGAAGGGTGTGTTTCCAGGTGTCTCCTTACACCCATCTGCTCAATTGTTTGAGCTGGGGCTCTGCTGATACGGCAACTATTTGATGAAACTAGCGTTGGGCTGCTGTGTTGGCATCTGTGATATCAAAGGCTACTTCAGCGCTAGTGACAACAAGACAGCGTTGCTAAGGGTGCAGCACATTTCCATTGCCTAGCTGGGTTTGTCATGCCAGCCCAGTGGCTGAATGACACCTGCGATGCGCTGCTTCCTGTTCTTTTCCTGCAGGCTACGCCAAGCGCGGGCTGCGCAGCGCGATCGCCTCTGCTGCCAAGGGTGTGGTTGTTGAAGAGGTCATGCAGGCGGCACCAATGCTGCAGGCAGCTGGCAAGGGCGCAGCAGCAGCAGCAGCAGCAGCAGCAGGTGGTGCTGACTGGGCGCATCTGGCATCAGAGATGAAGGCTGTGGACAGGCAGTGGATCTCACGCAAGGGCAAGCACGCAGGTGCGGACCAAGGTTTCTGCTTCTGTGATGTGCTTCAGGTTTTCACTGCCAAACGTTGGATGATTTGCAGAGTGCTCAATCAAAACAGTTTAGGCTCATGGCTGGCGGTTTTATCGTTTTAACTTCTTCCCTTGTTCCTCGCTTATGCCCGCCATCGTGCTGCAGGCCGTGTTTGGTTCATCAACCGGCTCCCTGTGTTCGCTCCCGAGCCCGGCGTGCGGAAGTTCACGGCCCGCGAGGCGGGCAGCGGGCGCCTGCTGGGCTTTATCTTCTTCGATGCCGTGTTCGAGGACGGGCAAGTGGTCGGCTACTACGCCAACGTTACGCGCATGGTGCCGGACGCGCACCCGGGCGTGCTCAACCTGCTGGTCAGCAAATTCATGGACAGGTGGGCGCAGGAGCTGCTGGTAAATATCGTAGGAAAGTTATATAACGGATGGATGAGCTGCTCGAAGCAAGGTGCAGCTCAAACTGCTGGCTGGCAGCTCAATAGTTGCGGCAGTGTTGCTGTGGTCAACGTCCTGCAGGCTAGAGCACAACATCTCTGCATAACAGAGCAACTTGGGGTATACGACCCTCTCACTCAGGCGCGTCGCGTTGTCGCTGCAGGGTGCGTGAGGAGGGCCGCCTGGCAGCTCCCATAAAGAAGCTCAGTGTGAAGAAGTCCCTGCTTAAAAAGCAGCAGCAGCAGCAGCAGCAGCAGCAGGCGTCAGACACAGCCGCAGCAGGAGCTGCTGACCAAGGTAGCAACACCACCACCAGCAGCAGCACCACCAGCAGCAGCAGCAGCAGCAGCAGGGGCATCAGCTTCATCTCTTTGGGCCTGTCTCCGCTGTATCAGATGGATGATGACACCTTCACGTGCAGCAACCGCATCCGGCTGCTGTTTGAGTTCTCCTTCAAGCAGGGCAGCGGCTACTACCCCTTTGCGCCCTTGGCTGCCGCAAAAGCCAAGTACGGCGCAGGCCTGCATGATGGCAGGTGAGTGTTGGTACAACCAATGCAGTTGTAGCAGTGTGTTTGTGGCATGCCTGCACTCAATGCCATCAGCTGGCTGCCGCCAAGGCAAAGTACGGCGCGGGCCTGCACAACGGCAGGTGAGGCTGCTGTGGTGTGGTACCGCTTGTGCTGAAAGTATCTTTGCATTTCATTCCACCGGCTGTTGGCTGCTGCCAAGGCCAAGTACGGCGTGGGCCTGCACAACGGCAGGTGAGGCTGGTGCGGTGTTGCGAACAGCCGTGTGTGCATTTCAATCCACGGGTTGCTGGCTGCTACCAAGACCAAGTACGGCACGGGTTCTGCATGATGGCAGGTGCGGGAGCTGACTCGTGGTAACTGTGTCAACAGTGATGTGACGTTGGGTGTAATGCGTGTTGTGCAGCATGTATGTTGGTGACAGCTCTTCTTTGGGTTATTTGGATTTAGATTTTATTGCTGCTGCAACAGCCACGCTGCAGCTGAACCCGCCTGCTACACCTGCTGCACTCGCTGCTGTAACTCAGCCGTCCACAGGCACAATGACCCCGCAGCCAATGTGCTGCTATAGCTACAAATGCAGCTGAAACACACCCCTGCTGCTGCTACTGCTTTGCTTGCAAACAACAGGTACAGCGACCCATCAGCCACCTGCCAGCAGGTCTACCTGGCCCACAGCCACCACGCGCTGCAGGCATGCATGCTGCTGCTAACACACTCTTGCTGCTGCTACTGCCCTCTGCTGCTGCTGCTGCTGCTGGTGCTGCTGCTGCTGCTGCTGCTGGTGCTGCTGCTGCTGCTGCTGCTGCTGCTGCTGCTGCTGCTGCTGCTGCTGCTGCTGCTGCTGCTGCTGCTGCTGCTGCTGCTGCTGCTGCTGCTGCTGCTGTCTTTCCATTCACAGGTACAGCGACCCAGCAGCCACCTACCAGCAGGTCTACCTGGCCCATAGCCACCATGCGCTGGCCTGTGTGGCCATGTTTGACCTGGGCAAGCTGCTGGGCTTCTGGTCAGCACCACCTGATGCTGCTGCTGCCTACCTGGGGCACAAGATCAGCGACGGCTCTAAGGCCCTCAAGAAAGCAGTGAAGAAGCTCAAGCAGCGCAGCAGCAGCAGCAGGAGCAGTGGTGGTGGCTGCAAGGGGGCCAAAGATGGCAGCAGCGGCAGCAGCTGCAGCAAGAAGTGCTGTGTAAGCAAGGTAGCAGGGCACCACGGGCAGGATGGTGTTGAAGGTGTGCTGCCTGCTGGCTGCATGCTGCTGAACTTCAGCCACAAGTGCAGCAGCAGCGACCCTGCTGCTGCCGCTGCCCCTGCTGGCAGCAGCAGCAGCAGCAGCAGCAATGCAAGCCCCCGCACTGATGGCGCTCACAAAGAACTCAAAGTGAAGCTGCCTCTGGTGAGGCCTGTTGTATCACCCTTCCCTGCTATGATTGCCGGCAGCGAGGCAGTAGCTGCAGCAGCTGCTGGTGGGCTGCATTTGGGCACTGCTTCCTCTGGCAGCAGCAACGCCAGCAGCAGCAGCAGCAGCAGCAGCAGCAGCAGGGGGCTGTCTTTGATTGGTGTGGCAAGGGCTCCTGGCAGCGCCAGCAGCAGCAGGGCCAGCAGCAGCATGGCAGACTGCAGTGCTGGCAGCAGCAGCGTGGAGAGTGGCGCTTGAGGTTGAGGCGTGTTTGGGATGGTTTTACAAAGGTGGTGGTTGTATCCAGCAAGGCTGCAGCTGGTTGGCTGCCTGGTGTCATAGCAAGTATTTGGGGCATGGTGGGCTGTCACACCATACACACTGTGTTTGAACAGCTGTGGTTCACCGCTAAGCTGGTGCACACACTAATGCTCCGAAGCCTGCAGAACCAGCAACATATACACAGCTGAGCATGCGCACGCAAGCTGGTTGTTGTATGTGGGGGTGACATAGGGCTATAAGGGTGTAGTTATGGCAGCAGCAATGTTGTTTTGGAATTCGCGGCGGCTGCAATGTTGCTGCAATGCAGCGGGGGCAATGCTGGGTCGGCCCGTGGCTGCTTGGCTGGCATGTTGCTCCATGCGTTGTATGCAGTGCAAAGCACAAGAAGTAGTTTTAAGATGTGTAGTAGTTGTTGTGGTGGTTAGCCCTTGCAGACTTTATGGCCTTGCAGCAAGTAGGTGAACACCGTGGGAGTATGCAATATGAGCTGGATGCAACAGGTTGGGTGTGACAAACTTTGTCTATGCTGCAGCAGAGTGTGCAAGGGTCCAGCTGATGGACGAGCTGGCAGGTGGTAGCTTTGATGGAGCGTAGTACTGTGCTGTACAGCGTACTTACATGTACGGCTAGCAGCTAAGCTACAGCATGCTTCGAGACAGGGTTGCAGCACTGCTGCACAGCATGCCAGCCAGTGGGCTATGATTCAGCTTGCAAGCCAATGTCCAGTTGACAGAGCATAACAGGAGGTTTGTAAGCGAGTGCTGCCATGACTGAGCAGCTGCTGGCGGCTAACAGTTGATTGTGCTTGTTTCGCGCACGTGAGCTGTGTTGCTGTGTCTGTGCTTGAATTGCTTTGCTTGAGTTGACCGCAGAATCGCTGCAACACTGTCATTGCATGTGACAGCAACACACCGCGCTGTGTGGTTGTGTGATGACTTGTTGACGAGCATTATGTCATTGCCAGTCGGTGCTGCCACAGCGCAAGGGTTACACATCGATGCAGAAATCTGCAAGAGCATCCGTGCGGTGCCGCAGCATGCTGGACCTATGCGCTGTGATGTTGTTGACAGAGAGTCTGCATATGGCATGTCAGCATGTAAGTATCCTTGGCACTCTGTTGTGTGAAAGCCTGGCAACGGCTTGTGTGGAGTGGCTAAGTGCAGACAACGGATGTTTGATGGCTGTTGTCCCCGGACGCAAGCAATGCTGCATACTCGGCTGAGCGTTGTGCTGCCATTACCGCAGTTGCTTTGTCGGGAGGCGCGACTAGAAGGTTTCTACATGTATTGGGTATTTCGTAGCCACGCCAAGCGTGTTCCACGGGTCTGGCGCAAATTCATGTGTTGCCCCTGCATAAATGTTACGGCCAAATGCTGGTTTGGGGTCTGCATGTCGCTAGGGTGATAAACCAGTGTCATGCGTACACCGTACTTGAAGTAGCAGCTGCCAGAAGTCACTGTGTGAGCCGTTTGATGGAGTTGGGTTTGCAGATGTATGCTGTCACTGGTGCTGGCAACCATTGATTGGACGCCACAGCCGCCAGTAAGTTGCTGTGTTTGCTGCATGCTGCAGCCAGGTTGTACAGACCTTTGGCAGCAGTTGCTGCCGCGTCATTGTGCACAATGTGTGGCACGTGCCACGTGTTTGGCGGTACAGCTACAGCATGGAACAAGGGATGCTTGTGATGCCGTGTGAGTGAGTTGATTGTTTGAAGTACTACTCAGGCTACCCGTACCGCTGCCTTCACAGCTGGAGATGCTTGGTACGCCACTGCTACACTGCAAATTGCAGGCTCGTTGCTGTAGCAGCTAGTTATACACGACGCTGCTGCACTCGCATTGCTGTCTAATGCCTTGAACTGCTGGCGGGTTTGGATGGTGGTTACAATGCACAACAGTGCACCTCAGTGGGAGCCATGTGCACTGTGCTAGAGCTGTGCTGTGGGCATATTTGATGGTATGTCTGCCCTTCTGGCACAAGTGGCTCGAGCAGAGCTCTGCAGCTTACCATGTATGCTGAAACAGCCAGTGGTGCTGCATGTCAGTTGTGGAGCACACACAATGACGTAACCGTTCAGCTCCTTTGTCCGATTGGCTCCTGCTGTGCTAGTTCTGCAGCTTGTG
>RWJK01000736.1:0-15452 GCA_004335835.1 Scenedesmus sp. ARA3
CAGCAGCAGCAGCAGCAGCAGCAGCAGCAGCAGCAGCAGCAGCAGCAGCAACAGCAACAGCAGGAGAAGCCAGCAGCAGCGGCACCTAACAGACCCCCCTTGAAGTCTGCCATAAAGAAGGGCTTCCTCACATCACCTGGCAAGCCTAAAGCCAGCAGCCGCAGTAGCAGCACTAGCAGCAGCAGCAGCAGCAGTACCACCAGTGGCAGCGCCAGCAGCAGTGCGGCGCAGTGCAGCAGCGCGACTGCCTTCACAGGAGCTGTGGTGGAGAGGCCAGTGCTTGCAGTGGATGATAGCAAGAGTGATGCAGTGGTGCCAGCTGTTGTGGAGCGAGTGCCACTGGCAGCGCCGCCCCCTGCCAGCACCAGCAGTGCCAGCAGACCCAGCAAGTTTAAGCTGAGGAGGATGGGCCTGGAATCACCGGAATGAGTCAAGCTCAGGTCAAGCTGGCATGTTGTGCAGGGTTCATGTATTTGAAATGGCATGTAACACGCTGTGACATGGGTGGGCAGGAAGAGGAGACAGAATGGCTTCTCATGATTACGTGTTACAAGTGAACAAGTTGGATTGAAAAATTCATGGTGTTGCTGGTTCGGCATATGCGAGCAGTCCTGTCATTTGCTCGCCAGCCTGAGGTGGGCCCGTACACTGTACTTCCTTATGCTACTGTTGCACAAATGAATCACGTTCATATAAAGAGTCTGACATTGATCAAAGGCGTTCAAGTAATCGGATGACTTGCACACGCCGGAGCAGCTAGTACGTGTTCTGGCACTGCCAAAGCCAGTGGCATCACATGGTCCGTTATCCGGCCGGTCAGGCACACTGCGAAGCTATCTGTGAGGAATCTTACGATTGATACACTGGAAACGACATTCAAGCCGGCTGGTAGGTCTCTTGCGTTGAGCATGCACCCTGTTTTCCACTGCCTGCTGTGCTGCTGTACTGCTACTGCCTTTTGTTGCAACGCGCCATGCATGTCCCATATCCTTGCTGTTACTGCAACTTGATACCTGTACCATCAGAAATATGATTGCTGCAAGACTGCATAGTTCTCCTCAATCAGTGCCCGTGAATAACCTGTGGTGTTTGCCCTCACGCTACATGTCTCCGCACTTGCTTGCCAACAAAATCCCCTTGCTTAGCTAACTCATCACGCAACTGATTGCTTGCATCTTCAGCAGCAGGCAGTAACACAAGTAATGCCACATGTCTTGACGTACCATCCACAGCATTAATCCTGCCATCCTCCGTGCCCTGCCCCCCTGCAGCAGCAGCAGCATCATGAGTGGGCCCAGCTTTGCCGTGCACCCGGAGCACGTGCAGCTCTCCATCCTCATCTCTGCACTGGTGGTGCCACCACCCTACGAAATCGGCTGGGGCGTCGGCTTCGACGGACCAACAGCACAGCGGCAGCTGGCGCTGCTGCTGCTCGAGGAAGTGCAGGACAGCAGCAGCCCAACCCTCACGCCGCTGCGGCTGCTGCTGCTGCGGCTGCAGCAGCAGCTGGGGCAGGCTGGTGCAGTGCTAGCTGGCGCACTAGTGGGGTCCTTGCGGGGCCTGAGGTCACCAGATGACATGGTGACTGTGTTTCAGGGCTTTAGCACGCTGCTTGCAGCGCCAGGCTCCACGCCAGCAGCAGCAACAGACGGCTGCAGCATCCCATATATAGCTACAACAAGCCCGCTAGGGCTGTTTCTAAGAAGAGTAAGGCTGGGGCTGAGTGGCATGAGCATACAAGGCCTTGCAAGCTTGTCGGGGCAGATCCAGCAGCAGCTAGCACAGCTGGACATGCAGCAGCAAGCTGCAGCTGCAGCAGCAGCAGGCGGCGATGCAGCAGCAGCAGCAGCAGCAACAGCAGCAGCAGCAGCAGCAGCAGCAGCAGCAGCAGCAGCAGCAGCAGGGCTTGCAGGAGCTGCTGCAGGAGGCAGCAGCGGCGCGCTGAAAGATCAGGCAGTGCTGGAGGCGTATGTGAACCAGCTGCTGGCTGCAGTGGAGAGCCAGGGGCCTGCTGTGCCTGTGGCAGCAGTGGAGGCAGCAGTTAGCCAGCTGGCAGTGCTGCAGCCGCAGCAGCCCAAGCTGGAGTACCTACGCATGGCTGTTAGCATGGCACGCAAAGACATGCATGCAGCACTGGCTTCGCTGCATGATTACTTTGACACTAGCGGCAGCAGCTTGCATGGTGGCAGCGCCAGCGCAGCAGCAGCAGGGCTTGCAGGAGGGCTGGGCGCTGCTGCAGCAGCAGCAGCAGGCCAGGCAGGCGCAGCAGCTGCTGCTGCTGGCAGCGGTGCTAAGAGCAAGGGCAGGAATCAAGCTGCATTGCACAGCCTTGCAGCGCTGCATGCTCACCTGGGGCACCCCCAGGAGGCCCAAGGGGCACTGCAGGAGCTGCTACGGCTAGGGCAGCAGCATGGTGATGAGTGGAGCTTGCTGCATGCCCTAGCTGGACTCTGCAGGGTGATGGGCATGTCTGAAGGCCTGCAGATGCACGGCAGCAGCAGCAGCAGCAGCAGCAGCAGGGCGGCGGCAGGGTCCAGTGGTGCTGTCCCAGCAGCAGCAGCAGAAGCAGCAGGATGGGGCCTGCTGGACTTCCGCAGGACCGAGCAGCAGCTGCAGCTGCAGGCGCTGCTGCGTCGGTGCCTCAGCACTGCACGTGACATGCGAGCGCCACATATTGCAGCGTTTGCGGCTGTAGCGCTGGCTCGGTTTGGCCTGCAGCATGCGTCTTCATCCAGCGGTGCATCTGGCGCGAGTGGTGACGAGGACATCAGCGCAGAGGCAGCAGCAGCAGCTGCTGCTGCAGACGGGGCAGCAGCAGGCGCCGGCGGCAGCAGCAGCAGCGCAGGCGCTGCAGCAGCAGCCACCAGTGTGATGCTGCAGCGTATGCTGCTGGATGTTGCAACGCTAGAGCACCAGGCAGCCATTGCAGCAGCAGCCCCTGGCACACCCGCAGTGGTTGCAGCAGCTCCTGTAGCCACAGCACCAGGGCAGCAGCCAGTGGCACCGAACCTTGCAGCTCGAAGCACAGATCTGTACAACCCTAGTGAGGCGTTTGGCACAGGTACTAGCAGCACAGCACCTGGCAGCATTGCAGCAGCAGGGCCAGCCAGCAAGCAGCAGCCGCCTGGGCTAGGCTGGCGAGCAGCAGCAGCAGCAGTGAGCCAGGCACTTGCAACAGCACACTTGGTGGCAGCTGGGGGCCTGGTTCTGCAGGGGGCCAGTAGCTTGGCAGGTGTGCGGCTGCTGATGCTGCTGACAGGGCCTGGCGGCAGCGGCGCAGCAGCAGCAGCAGCAGCAGCAGCAGCAGAAGGTGGGTTGAACTCAAGTGCTGCTGCTTCCGGCTCTGCAGCAGGCACGCAAGGAGTGCCAGATGCAGCGGCAGCCACATCAGCAGCACTATCAGCAGGCTCACAAGCAGTGAAGCTAGCTGGCAGGGCCAGTGTGACAGGCTGTGGTGTGCGCTATGAAGACACAACTGCAGCTTGGGGCCAGCTGGTAGAACTGGTGACTCAGCTGCAAGGCACAGCAGCAGGCCAATATGCCCTGCAGCTAGCCCAGGGCCACTTTCCTGCAAGTGCACCGCCGCAGCACCTGGCTGCATCTCAGCAGCTGCTGTCACTGCGGCAGGCTCTCGCAGTGCAAGACATGCCTGCAGCTCAGCTAGCATGTGAGGAGCTGCAGTGCCTCACTCCCTCGCTGCAGCAGCTGGGGCTAGATGTGCAGCTCACAGCAGCAAAGGCACATGCGCAGCTGCATGCTGCTGCCGGCTGCCGTGAGGAGGCCCATGCTGCAGCTGCTGCGCTGTTTGTGAGTGCTGCATCAGCAGGCATGCAGCCGCAGGCGCTTGAGGCACTGCTGCTGATGGCTCGGGCAGCGCTGGCAGCAGGCGATGCTGCAGGCGCGCTGCCGTGTGCGCTGAGCGCGCTGTTGCACTGCCAACAGCTGCAGCTGGATACGCTGCTGCCAGAGGCAGTGCTGCTGCTGGCTGCTGCGTGGCAGGCGCTAGAGCCTGGCGGTTCAGGGTTCTGTGTGCAGCTGCTGCAGCAGGTGCTGCCGCTGGCATATGCCCTGGGGCAAGTAAAGCTGCAGGGGGAGCTTGAAGAGGCGCTAGCGAAAGCGATGCTGCTGACCTTGCAGGATCAAGCTGCTGACAGCACAGCCAAACAGCAGCAACAGGATGTGCAGCAGGTGGGGCAGCAGGGCCAAGCACAAGCACAGGAGCAGCTTGCTGGCATTGCGCAGAGGTTGGCAGCTGCTGCAGCGTTGTATGAGCAGGCGGGGTGCTGGGGGGAGGCTGCAGGTGCATGGCTGGCGCTGGCACATGTGCTGGATGCTTCTGGCCAGCCAGGCAGGCGAGATGAGGCAGCTGCGAGCTGGCATGCCTGCAAGCAGAAGCTGTGGCAGGCTGGGCAGGTGGAGGCTATTGCCTAGCGGCATAGGTGGCAATTCAAGATTGCCTGCTGGGCGATCTGAGTGCTTGTCGGCACTGCTTGCAGGAACGCGATTTCCCGGCACACTTGAAATAGGCTACTTACCATGCCACTGGAGCCTGCTATACGTCAGCCGCTGACCATCTTGCCAAGTTGTCATTATCACGTTGCCATCTTGTCAAGTTGTGTGGGGTGGCAGGGTATATGTTGTTGGCTATCTCAAGCAGGTACCCACTAGCAGATATGTTGCTTCCTGCAATGTGTTGCTGCCTGCTGCAAGCATGCTGTGCAGGATGCCTGCAGGCATCTGCATCGCCAACATGGCAGCATGACCATCATGCAGATGCTGCTCTGTCAAGCGTTCGTTGTGGCCGCAGTGAATGTGACGCAGTGTGGCATGGCACTGGTGCTGCTTGGTGCACTTCAACATTGCCATCAGCATCTTGCAACCATCACTGCAGCGAGAGTCACCTCAATGGGCGGGTGTGGGGGCAGCGAGAGTCAGCCACATGGAGTCAGCTGAGAGCATGTCTGTGCGGCCACGCTAGCGTCTGGCTGCACAGGCTTGCATCGCAATGCCACATGGCACATGCATTTGCTTACTCTTTCAACTAGTGCAGTGGCTTTACAATGGGCTGCATCAACGGTGCCACAGTTTGACTGGCGCGTTATGTTGGGGTACAAGCCAGTAACGCCCTGGCCAGCACTTGGTACCAATGCAGCCTTCTATGTCAGCAGCCTATCACAGTGGCGGCAAGCCGCCTTCATTTAGTGTCAACATGACGTCGACGTTCTTACGAGGAGAGTTGGTGGACGCCTTGGCGTCTACCAGTGGCAGAAACAGCAGCACCAGCAGCAGTAGGCAGCAGCACGTTCTCAGCAGAAGCAGCAGCAGCAGTAGAAGTCGACTAAGATGCGATGCAAGCCATATGCCGCAAATGCACAACACAGCGCCGATAACCTTCCGATCGCAAGAAGCAGCAGCTGCTGGTGGCGTAGTCAAAGGGGCTCGAACGACCGCTACGCCGCGTTTGACGCCCGAGAGGGTGAGTCGATATTGGATCAAGACTTGTCAGGGCTGATCAGAGCCCACGGATCGCCTGTGCCGGTGCTGCTCCATTCAAACCCCACTAGCAGCCGACAGCGCCCCCACACGCCTCAGGCTGCTTGTTCTGTCACAGCTGCGCAATACTGATCATCATAAGCATGATTGATTCGCTGGACTGGGCCCTTGCAGGGCTTGGTGTGACAGCACACGTACTCAGCAGCAGCAGAGCAGCAGCAGCAGATGGAGCAGCAATGGCAGCTCGCTCCCTGAAGATGACTTTCAGCGCTTCAACTCCTTCATCATTTAACGTGTGCCGTATGACTGTGGCGCGCCCCAAATTCCCACCGGTAGGGGTGCCAGATGGCTTCCCTACAATGCTTGTGCTGCCTACTGCCTCACCCCGCTGCCTCACCCCTCTGCTGCTTGCCTCTCCCCTGCAGGTGATGCAGCGGCTATCTGAGGTGCAGCACGACACCGCGCTGAAGAGCTTTGGCGCCTTCTACTCCAGCGAGCTCGGGGGCATCGTCACGCAGCCGGGCTTCATGGTGGTGCACATGGACGACCACATGGTGCACAAGGGCGACGCAGTCGCGGAGTCAGGTGCGTGCAGTGGTGTTGACGGTACTCTGCAGCAGTTTCCAGCCAAAAGTTAGTTTTTTTTCAGCTGTGGCTTGATCGGTGACACATGGTGCACAAGGGCGGCGCAGTGGCGGAGTTTTGCATGTTGTGGCCCAGGAGGCGTTTAGAGGTAAGTCATGCATTGGCATGGAAGGCATCGTCACGCAGCCGGGCTTCATGGTGGTGCACATGGACGACCACATGGTGCACAAGGGCGACGCAGTCGCGGAGTCAGGTGCGGCAGTAATGTACACCGTGGTTGAGTCCTTACTGAACAACAGCAACAACTGGCATGCGCCACATAACTACTCTGTCAATCACCACGGTAATGGCCTTGTACAAGTTGTCATTGTGCGGTGCTGTCCTGCTGCCTGGCCGCAGTGCTGCTTGTTGACGGCTACCTGTACCAGCTGGAGGCACATTTGGCGCGCTTCAGGGCCTCCGCTGAGCTGGCAACACACCACACCACAACACCCTGAACTAAAACCCCACCTTTTGTGCCGCACTGCTTCATGTGCAGTGCTGCTGGTGGACGGCTATCTGTACCAGCTGGAGGCCCACCTGGCGCGCTTCAGGGCCTCCGCTGAGCTGGCGGGGCTGCCGCTGCCGTGCAGCGAGGAGCGGCTGCTGCGAATGCTGCTGGACACAGCTGCGGCGAGCATGAAGATGAACGGTGCGTTTCACACGTGCTGCTGGCGCTTACTGCATCTAGGCGGCAGCTCTGTGTCCTGCGGTGACAACTGCAGCTATGCCTGTTGGTGTCAGCACTTCCAGTGCGGTGACAACTGCAGCTGCTGCTGCTGCTGCTGATTGTGTGATGCTGCCGATTCTCTAGTACTGCTGGTGTCGAACATGGGAGTTTGCTGCTGCTGCTGCTGCTGCTGCTGGCTGCAGGCATGCTTCACTTCTGGCTGTCGCGCGGCCGTGGCAGCTTTGGGCTCGTGGACACACCCGGCACCTCGCTGTACGCGCTGCTGAGCACGGAGGTGGCCTACAACACAGACATCGACAGGGACGGCGGCTGGAAGGCAGTGGCCAGCCCTGTCGACCCCAAGTCGGCTTATTTTACGGCGCTGCGCAGCACCAGCCAAATACAAGCTGCTGTGGCTCAGCTGGAGGCGTACAGCAGAGGCGCTGACCTGGTGAGGCGGTGGCCTTGCCTTTTGTGATGCTGCCTTGTTTATTGTTGAGCGCGCTTCCGGTTGCAAGGCTCTGCTCGCTCATGTAGAGATGCTCGCACATGCGCACTGCAACAAATGCCGCGCAGATTGTGCTGACTAGGGCCTGCTCTTTCTGCCTGCCTGCCTGCCTGCCTGCCTGCCTGCCTGCAGGGCCTGTTTGTGGACAGTGCAGGCACCGTGCTGAGCGGCCCCGACTGCAGCATCAGCATCCTCACACGGGAAGGAGCGCTGGTGATCCCGCCGGACGACACAGGCCTGGCTGGCATGGCGGCGCGCAACGTTGCTGAGCTGGTGATGCAGGTGCGCAGCTGCTGCTGCCGCCGCTGCTACTGTTCGTCTGCTGCTGCTGCGCAGTGATGAGGGCATGTACGCAGTGGGCTGATGTCAGCATGGTGTCGGGCTTCGTTGTGTGCTAGTAGGAATGTGTGGTGACAGCGTTACATGTGTCGGTGTGATTGACGGGCCAGATGCAGGGTGACGAACTAACGTTTCAATCACCATCTTTCACATGACCTTCTGTGATTACAAACAACAATCCAAATCTGACTGCTCGGCTGCTGTGCGTGTTGTGGCTGGACTCTTTGGGATGCTGGTGCCTAGAAATCACAGATTTTCAGAGGTTGTTTAGATGCTGCTGTGTGGTGTGCTGCAAGTGTTGTGCGTGTCGTTGCTGCTGGCGCTCTTGCGGCTTTGGTGTGATGAGACAAAACGCTAATCACCATCTTTCAACTGATCACCACTGATTACATGCTACAATCCAACGCTGATCCAAAGCCGCTGTCCTCTTGAAAGTGCGTCGGCATTTGATGACATGTGTTGCTGTCTGTGTGTGTGTGGTGTCGTTGCCATTGCGATAGTGGCCTGCATGCCAGGCCGTGTTGTGTCGTCTACCTTGTCGAATCACAGGAGCAATTGGCGGCACTGATGTGATGAACAAAAGTTACAATCACCATCTTTCACATGATCCTCTGTGATTACACACAACCAACTGAACAATCCAACTCTGATCATGCCACCTGGTTCCGGCTATGTACGTGAAATTTGTATTTGTTTTGGTGCTGATGTCAATTGTTTTGACTATTGTTTCAAGGCGTTTGTGTCTGCCTGTCTCCGCTTGATGTGATGAAACAAAACACTAATCACCATCTTTCAAATGATTTTCTGTGATTAATGCTTGTATGCTACTACCACGCTGATCAAGCTTGTGCACCGTTGTTTGACACCCTTGAATGCTGATGTGTTGTGGTTGTCAATGCCTGGTACGTTTATTGGCTTGAAATGTCTGCATTGTATTAGTCGTGTGGCTTGTCGGCCCACCCCAATGCATGTTTGGCAGGGCGCTTGGCTTGGTGTGATGAAACAAAACGCTAATCACCATCTTTCACATGATCTTCTGTGATTACACGCTACAATCCAACGCTGATCAAGCCAGCGCCAGCCTTTTTTGTGAGGAGGGCGGGAATCATACCGCGTGCTGTGTCGTGGAAGCATGGCTGCAGCTGCACAGTTGCGCGTTGCAGCTGCTCAAATGCCGATTATTGTGTCGTGCGCCTTCTGCATTCTCAGTGCAAGTGTTGATGGTTGTACGAGCCTTCTGTGTCGACTCTAGCTGAAAGTGTTCCCGCTGCTGCACTGCCGCCCACCCCTTCGCAGTATGCTGCTGGTGATGACCTGCCCATCACGGAGGTGCAGCGGCGCCTGTTCACCACGGCAGAGCTGGCAGCAGCAGCAGAAGCCTTCGCCATCAACAGCTTCATAGGTGAGTCCAGCTTTCCCCTGCACTGCTGCGATGCAGTTCACTGCAGTGCATGAATGCCAGTTTTGAATCTGCATCGGCTGCGGAACCATGTAGCATAGCGGTTGTAGCACATAGACTGTGTGCGGACGCTGTTCACAGCGTGCTGTATGACGTGTCCGGATATGCTGTGCAATGGGCACCCCCTAGCCGCTTGCTGGGCAAGGCAGCGGCATCAGAAACACACAGAGCTCAGCTGTTACCTCCCGCACGAGCTGTCATCACCTCTGTTTCTGCTTTTTGTGCTGCCTACCCCCCTTCGTCGCTAACTATTTACATATTGTGTTGCTTTCTGCAGGCGTGGTGGGCATCAGCCACTTTGACGGGCAGTGGATTGGCGAGGATGCACACGAGTATGTGGACAAGGCAGGCCCAGTGAGCCTGGGCCTGAATGAGATGCTGGTGGCTGACAGGCAGTACAAGCAGGGCAGCACGCAGCACACAGAGGTGCCCTACGGCTACATGACTGGCATGCGATCACAGCTGCAGTAGCAGCAGGTGTAGTGGACCTGCAGCCAACAGCTGCGCACGGTGGCAGTTGCAGGGCTTGTGTTGCTCACAGCTGCAGCTTCAGCTGTAGTGATGCGGACTTGGCTGTCTGCCTTTTGGCCAGCTGCTTGTATACTAGACACACACAGACAGGTGTTGCTGCAGCAGCACCCCTGTACAGCTATGCCTGTCTTGCGCAGGCATTGCTCACTGCAGCAAATTTGTTGGCCCTCTGGACTGCATGGCTGTGGCACACAGCTGTGCATCAGGCAGCCAGCCATGTTGCAGCAGTAGCAGTGCGCGCCAGTGGGCCACTGATGTGACTTGTAAGCTTTCGTACCATTTTTTGGATGCTGTTCAATTGACAGCAACACCTCTTTCCAGTATAAAACAGAACGATTCTGTCCAGATCTGGCTGAAAAGGTTCGACCACTTTTGTTGTATGTACCATGCATACAATGCACGTGCCGTAGGTCATGCTGGTCACAGAGAGTTTGCATATAGCATGTAAGCATGTAGACATCCTGAGCACTGGCGATCGAAATGTGCGTCGAGCTGGGCTGTGCACTACGTTTGCATTTGCCAGGATTTGGCTGCTTCAATGAGCCATGGTTACTGCTGCCTCAAGTCTGAAACATTTGAGCAGCAGTGAGCACTGCTGACGTCATGACGACGCACATGTCTTGCCTCATTGTTCCAGCAAGCAATGTACATGCAGGAGGGGATGCTGTACCAAGATCACTATAACTCATAACAGCCTGATGTGTCTGAATCTAGGATGGATACGAACCAGTGCTGCTGATGAACCTGCTGTCCAAGTTGTGCTGTTGGTCCTCAGGACGGATAGGCTGCTGCAGGCGACTACATGTCAGGCCAGCCTATTGCCGTATGTGTCGTGGCACAGCTTGTGCACTGGTGAAAGCCTCAACTTGTTCGCAGCTGTTGCAGTGTCGTTATGCCTGCGATGCAACGACTCTGTGATGCAAGGACCTTGTCATCAACTAGCGTGATCAGGATCAGGTCACGCAGCATGACACCTAATAACACTGCGTGCGTGGCATTGCTGCAGACATGCAGCGCATGACGCCAAAACACGCTTATCGAAGAGCGTGCTACTGAATTTGAACGAGCAGGCCGGCCCACTCATTACAGTACCTGTCTCGTGCTCGTTGCCAATTGTGAATCACCGCATGCCTCGGCTTTGAACTGTAGTTATTGAGGTTTGTACATTCTTGCGACCCTGTTGACTTAGGCTCATGGCGGTGCTGCTAGCACTGTTGCGCCAAAACCAGCCAACGCTACTACTGCAGCAGCAGGCAGCTCGATGCCTGGCCGGCGCAATTACAAGCCAAGATGCTGTCACATCTACATTACAGCGAGTTTTGTGCACATGCAGCAGCTCAGCAGGCTTCACCGCAGCAGCAGCTTCAGGTTGGCAGCAGCAGCAGCAACATCAGCAGCAGCCCTGGAAGCAGCAACATGCAGTGAGCTGTAGGCAGCTGGAAGATACACAGCTGCCATGGCCTGGACAGTGGAGCAGCCACAGGACATTTTTCAGCGCATTCAATCAGCCAGACAGCAAAGCTTACAAAGAGCGGCGGTTGATTGGGTGAGCAGCAGTGCAACTGGCGGACTGGTGGCAAATGCAGCTGGGTTGGTGACATCACCATGCGACACAGCGGCAAAGTACAACTGCAAAGAATAGACGCTGCCATGCAGCGGTTTGTTCAGCTACAGTGTTGTGCTTCAACTCAACAGCTGTCGGCGAGTCCAATCGTCCCCCCTGCTGGCTTGTTCCGCGCGCTGCCTCTGCTGACTTGCACTGCTGCCGCTGCTGCTGGCGCTGACCCTGCCCGCAGCTACTCCCCCGAGCAGCTGTACGAGGTGGTGGCGCAGGTGCAGCACTACCACCAGTTTGTGCCGTGGTGCGTGGGCAGCAACGTGCTGCGCCGCTCGCCCGACAACAGCTACCTGGAGGCGGAGCTGCAGATCGGCTTCCAGATGATCAGCGAGCGGTGAGCGAGCTAGAAGAGTTACCATAACAGACCGTGTCCAGTTGTACATGCGTACGCAGCCAGTGTCTATGTGGTTGCATCTGCTGACGTCTTGCGGCAGCTGCTTAGTGACTGGGTTCGCACAGCGTTACCAGGTTCTATGGCACATGCCCATTAGCTCAGCTTTCATCTAGGTACTCTGGCCTGGCCTGGCTGCAGCAGCTGGCTGCCATACGAGCAGCATCATCGCAGTTCCTGTTCCGAGCTGCTCTGCTCTGCCTGGAACCCTGCCTCTTGCAACTGCCGCCACCTGCCCTCCTTTTATCCGCCCCACAGCTACACCAGCCGCGTGAAGCTTCAAGCACCACACCTGGTGACCAGCAGTGTGGCAAACAGTGCACTGTTCCACCACCTGGAGTCCACCTGGCGGCTGGCTCCAGGCCCCAGCCCACACTCCACCTGGCTCAGCTTCAGTGTAGACTTTGCATTCTTGAACCCGCTGTATGCCAACATTGCGCAGTTGTTCTTTTCAGAGGTTGTGACGCGCATGATGGGGGCGTTCGAAGGGCGCTGCAAGCACCTGTACGGCCCGCCTAGCTTCTCGCCCGCAGGGCAGCGCCACCTGGCGCAGCAGCAGCAGCAGCGGCAGCACCAGCAGCAGCTGCAGCACCAGCAGCAGCTGCAGCACCAGCATAGCAGGCACCTGCAGCACCACCAGCACAGGGTTCAAGTGCGAGGACCGGCGCAGCAGCAGCAGCAGCAGCAGCAGCAAGGTGCGGTCGGCGCAGGTGGGCAGCCTGCGCTGCTGCAGCAGGCGCCTGCAGGAGCAGCAGCAGCAGCAGCAGCAGCAGCGCCTGGCAGTGGCGCTGGCAGTGAGCAGCAGCAGGAAGAGCAGCAGTGCTGGCGCCCAGGGGAGCGGCAGTGATGGCGCTCGTGTTGTATGCAGACCGCATGCCTGTCAAATGATGCGGGGAGTGTGGTGTAGAGCAGACATCGATGAGGTGGTAGCTTAGTCTGCGCAGAGGCAGACTTAAGATCGTGGCAAGCTTGCTTGCCGTATGGAGGCTGCGCTGTTGAGTGCTCGATACAGACGGTCAGTGTGCAGCTAGGTACGCCGGCAGTCTTTGATGCGCAGTGCTATGCCTTGGGGCCCGTTGGGCATTTGGAGCTGTGCCGTGGCAGACTGTGGTGGGAGCATGCGTTGTTTAAAGATGATTTGCAGCTGAAGGTGCCTCTATCAACACCATGTATTATATGCTGCAGCCATACCTGCTGCAGCACAGCATGCTGCATTTGTTGGGCATGCTTGCTGGTGCTGGGCATGTGCTTGTTCTAGGTGTTTGTGCATCACGGATGTGCACGCTGAACTTTGTTAAGACATGTTTGCTGTTATAATGCTGATCATTTTTTCTTGGTGTCAGATACTTGACTGAAGTCTCGGTGTTGGATGACAGCAGCAGGCCAGCACTTTATTGGCATCTCTATTACTAATAGCAATGCTCAGAAGCCAGTTTGGTCATATCATAAAAAAAGTCTAACTGGGAACCACTAGGGCGCACTTCAGTGGCATGGAGGGTTCCACAGCAGTGCTGCCCCAGGTTGACAGGGCCTATCAACGCCCATGGGAGGCATGCATGGATGGTGTGCAGCCGCCAACGCATCCCAATCACCACTGGATTTGCTTTCTTGACATAGTTCAACTGTTTGGACTCCCTGGAACATCCTCCCTGCAACTGGGTTCAGGGCGTGCTTTTCAAATGTTGTTAGCACTGGCTGACTGCTATGGCCACCGTGCACTCTACCACGATCGAATTTTCCGAACACATAGTGCATAAAGCTGAGTGAACGACTCGTTTTGCCCCTACGTTCCACCCAACCTTCCTGCACTGTTTGCGAGAGCACCAAGAGCACGCTCTGCAGCATGGATGTTGCTAAACGACTACAGTTTGATACGACAGAGACGCTGGCAGGCGCCAACCAGGATGCACTCAATGTCCTGCAGCAGTGAGTTGTCAACTCATCAGCACTGCTGTTGGTGGCACAGCTGAGCAGATGTCCTGGCTCCAACCCTCGAACCCTCGTGTTGCTGCTGGAAACAGCGAAATGATGTGCATAAACAATGCATTGCCCGTGCATATCACTGCAGGGCTGTGCAGGAGCTGTCGGCAGCAGCCAAGCAGAAGCAGGCGCAGATGCTGGAGCTTGCAAAGCAAACAGCAGAGCAGGGCATTGGGGATAACGACCTCAAGCGCCTCAAGCGTCAGTTTGACTCCAACAAGGCCACCTACGTGAACATTGACCAGAAGGAGCGCTTCATGAAGGGTGAGAGGGCGCAACCAGTGGACTGAGGAAGCAGCAGCAGCATGCCAGCAGAGGCAGCTGTTGCTGTCAACTGCAACCATACCACGGGTGCATACAGCTGCTGCAGCTGAAGTGGAATCTTGTCTGAGCTTCAACAGTTGCTCCTGGTCAGGCGACGCTATGACTCCTACACACACGCTGTTGCACTGGAGCTCAGCAAGGGCATCCTGCAGCACCAACTCCGTTTGACAGACATCAAACACATACACAGCATTTGTAAGCAAGCTCCCTGTATGTATTTCCATTCGCTCTGCCATACTTCCTGCAGGACTGTACGGCTTGGAGCTGGACATTGAGCAGCTGACAGCAGCCAAGGACCAGCACGAGCAGCAGCTGGAGCGAGAGGCTGAGGCTCTGCGCAGCCTCAAGGCACAGAATGAGCAGGTGGGCCGGGCGCACTGCAGGGGCCGACATGCAGGGCCAGGCTGGCTAGCAGTGCAGAGGGTGCAGCGTGCTCTGCAGTCAGGGTGCTTCAGGTGCCAGATTGGAGGTGCAGCAAGGTACTCCCCTGAAAGCCTGCGACGTGTGTTGTTGCCATGGCTGAATGTAAAGATCACCCGTCGTGCTGCTGCTGCTGCTGCTGCTGCTTTTGTGGGTGCTGATATGACTGCTGTTCACCCTGCAGGCGCGTGTCAAGCTGGGCAGCACTGCCGGCTCCATCAGCCAGCTGTATGGCCTTGTGGAGCAGACCACAGCCGCCACAGCCAGCCAGCTGGAGGCCACCAGTGCAGTGCTGCAGCAGGCAGCCAGCAGCAGCAAGCCAGCAGAGGACGCAGCAGCAGAGCCGGGACCTGAGCAGGTGAGTTTGTGACCAACCACATGGTTGGACTTCCTGGCAGCGTGCGGACGGCTTGGGCTGGCAGATTGAGCATCTGCTGTTCAATATGCAGGTGGTGCTGATGTGTATGCGTACATGCTGCACTGATGCTGTTGGCGTCACATGCCTGCACACATACTCAAAGCTGCTTGCTCTGCCTCTGTTTATGTCTCCGTAAAAGTGAGTTGCTTCAAGCCTACAGCTGCCGTTCTGCTGCTGCGGCTGCTGCTGCTGCTGCTTTACCAGGCTGAGGCTCAGGCGCTGGTGGAGGCTGAGGCTGCTGAGGCCAAGGAGCTTGAGCGCAGCATCGCTGCAGCAGAGGTGTGGTGGAGGTTTGGGGGCAAGAACGCAGGCCAACAGCATGGCAGCAGCAGCATTAGAGGCCGGTGGCTGCATGCGGATGCTGCAGCTGCGCCCAGCAACCTGGCAGCGTGCACAGCTGAACATATCATTGTTTGCAGTACAGTAAGGCGCTGCCTGGCATGCTGCCGCTCTCACTGCTGTTGCTGCTGCCACTGTTGCTGCCGCCTGATGTTGCTGGCAGGCTGAGCTGTCTGAGCTGGAGGCAAGGGCAGCAGCAGGGAGGCAGGAGCTGACAGCGCTCCGCTCAGAGGTGAGGCGGCTGGCTGCTTCGCAAGCAGGACAGGGCCTAGGGTAATCTAGCAGCTGCGTCTCCGCGCGCAACTCAATGGAGGCTGTCAGAGCAGAGAGCCCCCCCC